>CAWUFW010020555.1:0-147804 GCA_963921515.1 Calotriton arnoldi | reverse complement strand
CTTTCAATGTGTCGCGGTGCAGCGTTGTACCCCTGTGCGCGTTGTACTGCAATGGACCGATCGGTGCCTCCGGCCGGCCCATTGCATTCAATGTGTGCGGGTGCGCGTTGTACCCCTGATGCGCGTTGTACTGCAATGGACCGATCGGTGCCTCCGGCCGGCCCATTGCATTCAATGTGTGCGGGTACGCGTTGTACCCCTGTGCGCGTTGTACCTCAATGGACCGATCGGTGCGCACCCATTGACAATGGGCTTGCCTGGCAACGGACGCGTTTTGAATATTCGAGCGAGTCGGTTGCTGGAAAATCAGTTGGTCACCCACAACAATGTTGCAAAATCATGTATGTCATGAAGTTGAAGATTTGAAGGATGCTGTGGGCGTGTTTTGGTGCTGCTATTCCATGGATTGGCCAGATTCAGAAGATGCAAACGACTTGGACCTATCACTTTGGACACAAGGGACAGTATCTGCCTCTCCAGCACATATATATTGCTGGCTGTTCCCCTGAGAGCCCACTTGCCTGCACTACATGCTCCAAGACGACATCTGCCACTGCACTGCTGCTGTCTCTGCCCCTCTGGACCCTGCAATGGCACGTACTGTGGAGAGGCCCCAGCCTTCAGCCTTGAAGAGAACCAGGCCCTGCTGGACAGCCTACTTCCACAGTACAGCAAGCTGTATGGGACACCAGGGGAGCAGGTGAGTGTCCTGTGCACTGCCTTTCTGAATGTGCATTTTGTCTGACTAGCAAGGCTGAGAGTCTGCACGCCACTGGCTAGCAGGCTCACTGAGTAGTTGTCACCCCCCATAGTGTGTAGTGACTTGCACTGGACAGGTATGGTGCAGTGACAGTGCTTCTGAACAGGGTTTTACTCCCCATGCAATGATACCATGTAGTGACTTCTGGAAAACTGTCCATGGGCAGCCGTGCACTGCCTGTGTACACCATGTGCCCTGTGATTGCGACATGTATATGCAACTGTGTCATGCACGGATATGTTGCATGTGTAGTAATGGCCTTATCACTTTGTCATCCTGACAGGCTTCTGCCCATCGGAAGCAGGAGATCTGGAAGGACATCGTCCGGGCTGTCCGGTCCGTGGGGGTCTACAAGCGCCGGATCCGCAACTGCCAAAGAGGTGGCAGGACCTTCGGGGCTGGACCCGGAGGATTGCATGGGTCCAGCTGAAGCTGTCGCCTCCTCGCAGGAGGGCGGAACACGGACCCTGACCCCCCACATGCTCAGGATCCTGGCGGTGGTCTTTCCAGACCTGGATGGGCAGCTGAAGGCCAGAGAGCAGCAAGGAGGGGGTGAGTCAAAGACTGCACTGTGAACTCTGTCTAACATGCTATGTGCCCTCCTCGGGCCTGGTTAAACTGCCACAGTACAGCAGTCATGTTGTCCAGGAGCCATGTCCCTCTATTGTGCACTGCCCACTCCTCATCTGATACCCAGGTGTGGCCCTTACAGGCAGGGAATTCTGTCACTTAGGACTGTGTCCTTGCAGTTTGCTTGACTCAAGGTGGGAGACAGCATCTGTTTCCCTGACTCTGTGGTGGGCATCATGGGTGGGTCCATTGCTTACACAATGCCTGTATTCTGACATGTATTCAGCATGTTACTTTGATCTGTGGTCCAATTGCTGAGCTGATCCACCACATGTGGCTGGGGTATCTGGCACACACCCATGCTGCGGGTGATAACAATGTTTGGGCCCCAGGAGTATGTATATGACGTGTGTCACACATACTTAGCCAGCTGCCTACAGTCCAGGGCTCATCCCTCATTCATGTGGGGCTGGACAGTCATGCCTACTCCAGGCCATACAATACACTCTGTACTCCCACTCCCGTGTATCAGCTGACACATTGTGCGCAGTGATTTGACCCCTCAGGTGTCTGCCTCTGTGTCAGTGTGCTGTGGATTAGTCGCCAGGACTGCTGTGGAGTTTCTTGGTAGGGGCTCAGCATGCCACTGGAGATGTGACCATAGGAGACGATACTTGTGTGTCACATAGGTGTCTGATCAGCTGCCCATGCAGTCTGGGGCATGTGAATGTGAAGTTCAGGCAGCTGTTCCCCATTCACAGCAGAGTGTGAGGGGCTCAGGTTCAGAGGGTAGTGTCACAGGTCTCCCATATGTCCAATAGGTATGACCTGGACAGATGAGGGTTAAGAGGATGTGTTGTGGGGGGATGTACATGTGCACTTGTGCAGCTCCAGGACTTGCATTCCCCATGACCTACTATTGTGACACAGTGCAGAGTGTTGTTGTCTGGCTGCAAAGTCATACATCACTGAGACAGTGATGTATGACTTTGCAGTCATGCCTCCGCCATGGCATGTGTCTACTGATTGGTGAGCCTGCAGGGGAGTGACATGTGCTACATGCACACCATAGTGGCGCTGGCTATCAGGACATGGGTGCATCATGGTGTCTGTCGCTGGTATGCATCACATGCATTTCCTATTTGACTCTGGGCATCCCTTACATCCGTAAACCTGTACTGACTCAGTGGCAAGAGCTGTGATGTGTCCACACCGTGTCCTCTGCACTGTCCAACTACTGTGTACTTGGTGCATGTGTCAACACTGGGGTGTTGCAATCCAACAGACACCAGACAGATGGGTGCAAGGCCATGTGGGATGTGAGTGCCATGCTTGGCATCAGACTGACAATTGGCTTCTCCTGTTCAGTTAGGGCACTTTTAGCAATGTACAACTAATGATGCCAGGGCTTGCTCTGTGATGTGCTGTGCTCACAGTGGTGTGTGCGTTTTGTGCAGGTGACTGATGTCTGTCTGTTTCCCCATTGTTTGCAGATACATCCACGGCCACGGAAGGGGACAGCTCCACGGACCAGGAGGAGCCAGAGAGCCAGACTGGGTCAGCAGCCGAGGAGTGGTCGGAGGGACCCAGTGGCACGGAGGGCGAGGGAGCCACACCGAGGAGTCCTCAGCAGCATCCACCTCAGCTGAGGACCAGAGCAACTCGGAGGATGACTCCCTTGTGGAGGCGGGTGTCAGCAGCCACCACACCCCAGCTAGTGTTGCTGTCCCCGCCACCACCAGCACCACCACCGCCCTCCCATCGGCTCCCATTCCCCAGGTCCGTGGAGGCTCCCATGTCCGGGAGCGTGTCTCCTTTGGGCCAGGCACCGCACCCCTGCCCCTGTGTCCCCTGCTGCCCTGAGTGAGGAGTCTGTGTACCTCCTTCGCCAGCTCCATGTAGGGCAGACAGCCATGCTGAGTGTCCTCCATGCGCACACCGCGCTGTTGACTCAGCTGGTGTCGTTCATGGAGGGCATCTCATCGGGCATGTCTGACCTACAGAGGGGCAATAGGTCCATGGACTCCTCCCTGACGGCAGCAGTGTCCCTCCTCAAACGGTCCCTCACCCCTCCTGCCTCTGCTCCATCCACACTCCCCAGCACCTTACCCATCCCAGGCACACACACACTGGCACACACCAGCACACACACATCCAGCACACTGACACACACGCCAATGACAAAACGCACACGCAAGCACATTCAGGGGACTGAAGCCAGACTCACAGGGGATGGGGCCCTGGAACACACACACGCATCCACATGCACTGCGCAGTCCTCAGTTCCCTCTCCCTCCAAAGCACCCTCCCTTGCCTCACCTGCAACCCCAAAGTCACAGCAGCTCTTCCTCTGTGACCTCGGCCTCTTCCCCACCGATGAAGCTGCTCCAGCATCCCGGGGGAAGAGGAAGCCCACCCACACGGAGCAGAGTGCCCCTCGCCCCGGACACCCTCCCCCAGGCGCAGACGGACTGAGGCCCCCACCCGCAAGTCCCCCGGAGTGCTAAGAGCACGACCCCGCCACCGCCTGCAGCTCAGGCACAAGGTCTCCGTCCTCCATCCCTCAGGCCCCCACTGCACAGGTGCCCCCACCACACCCTGCCCCAGGTTCCCCCACCCACAGATATACCATCCCCAAGATGCTCCGGCCTTCTCCCCTGCCACTTGCTCTCCCAGCACCACACCCCCCGCTGCGCTTGTCTGTGCCACTGATGTGGTGAGGGTGTCCCCCCCTCTGTCCAACCCACCTTGCCTGTTCCCCATTCTCCTCCCCTGGAGGTAGGCACTGCAGTGGAGTCCACTACCGCCCTGTCTGACTTGGGCACTGCAGTGGCGGACCTGTCCACCCCATCTGCAGGGTCCACTGCAGTTGTGCCGGCACCCACGACATCTGTGTCATGCCCCCAGTTGTGCCGGCACACACCATGTCAGACACCTCCACTGCAGTTGTCAGTGGCTCTCCAGCACCCACCACCCCTTCCCTGACTCCCCTGGTGAGCCCTGATCCTGTCCCTGCGGTGCCTGGCCTGCCCCCCGGTTGCCCCTCCTAGTGGATTGTCCCTGGTATTGTGCAGGCATGCGTAGGGTGACATCTGCCAGTGTCACCCTGTTTGAACTTTGACAATGGACTGGCCATTGGCCTTTGCTCTTTTTCAGGACTTCGTTTGGCCTCAACACATATGCTGAATAAAGCAACTTTCTTTTCTCTAGTGCTCATGCTTCAGATGTACATGTTGTTGGTGCAGCTAACCATGCCCTTGCTGCAGTGATGGTGATATCTGGTCTCATGATTATGAAGTGTTACTGTGCAGGAACCCATGTGGTCCAGGGGGAATGTGTCCTATCATGTGGTGTATCCATGTCATCAATAGCAGCATCTGAGGGTGTCATGTGTTCAGTATTTGGCAATGGGTTTCCTACTTACATTGGCAATTTCATATCTGTGGCTTCCACCCCTGCACATCTGTTGTGCCTGCCATCGTTGCATTTGTCTACTTCCCTGACCGTGTTGCCATCTCCAGTGGACATGCAGGTTTGGGCATCAATGGGGAGGGACTCATCCGTGTAGTCAGTGCAACATTGCTATACAAGTGTGTTGGATCTGTGCTGATGATTCCGTTGGCACATCCATGACCAGGCTGATGTGATGGGAGCCCTCATTTGGTGCTAATTGTTGATTGTGTGACCAAGTGCTCAGCTGACATGATGGGGCCCTACTGAGGCAACATATGGCACAGCTTTCTCTCACACAGGAGTGGAGTCCCCTCATGGCAGTGTGTACACGTGTGACATTGCCTGCGCCCAAGGTGTGTGTTGTATGTGCATGTCTGTGTGTTCACTTCCATTCATCTGCGCATGCTGTGATCCCTAGTGTTGTACCTGTTTGTGATGCTTGCTGACTTGAGCTATGTTCCCCCAAAGTCTTCTCCCTGTGTTCTCTGTGATGTGGGTGCATGGCACATTACTGGTCATCAGGGTGTCACCCATAGGTGTGTTTGCTGTCAGGGCAGAGTTTGTGTGCTGACGCAGATGGGTCACAGTCAGGTTTCCCTTTGGCACTTGTTGTTTGCCCCTGTCATGTGATTTCCAGTTTGTGTTATCTTTCAGTGATTGTGACACGTTGTGTGTGTGACTGCTGGCACTCCTTAGGGTCCGGGCTGCAATGTTGGTTGTTGTCTATGTGTGTTCTTTGTGGGTGACCTTGGCTTCTTCATTGGTGTGTGACTGTGGCTGGGATCCCATTGGTCGGTGTGGTATTGCCGTCATGTCCATGTACAGCGTAGTGTGCAGTGTGTCAGACATTCAGGAGTCTTGTTGAGTGTCCATGTGTGATGTGTTTCTACACCTTGGTTCCCACCCACCACCCTGGAATAGTAATGGGTGCATGTGCAATGTCACCAGTGCATGTGTACTTCACTGCTGCACATTGTTGGAGGTCGAGGGTGTGGTCTTGAGTGTGTGCAGATGAGAGTTGTTGCCCGGCTAGTCCCCTGCCTCCATGTTGGCCTTGGCTTACTGGCCATGCTGATTGATTTGTGCTTGTGTAGGTGTGATGGTAGTTAGTTGCTCAGGACACCTGACTGTGGTTCACAGTGTGAACGACATTTAGCTTTGTCATCACAGTGGTATTTTTCTTCAGCCCAGGGTCACCACATTGTGGGGCCCTGGGGTGGTGCTGTGGTGTGTCTGTGACTTGCTGTGTCAGTTGTTGTTCCTACGTGCCTGTGTGACATGTGTGTTTTGTGCTCCCTCTCACCTGTCAATGCCTGCTTGCCCACATAGGGGATTTGGATCCATGAGTTACCTTAGTGTGGCAGTGTATGCACATCTGTATGATTGGTATTCAGCTCTCCTCATGTGTTGTGTTGTTGCCTGGGGACACTGGCACCCCCACCCCTCACCTGCTGTGTATGATGACAGTGTTGGTCTGCCTGTTTGTGTTTGTGCATCTGCACCACTGCATTGGCATATCTTGGGTGTGCCATTGGCTGTATGTTGTTTGGTGTGTTTCCCCTGCTGTCCCTGGGACTCCTAGGTCATCGGTCAGCACAGTGATCATGGTTTGTGTGTCCCATTGCTGCCATGGTATGGTATCTGTTCACCTCACATCTGCTGTCTCCACAGGGTATCTGCATTTGTGTGCCCATTGGTGCAAATATGTGGTTCTGCATTCTGATGGTCACTTCTGTCATTGTGTCATTGATGACTGTTGACGGTGTCAGCCCCCATGGGTGTTGTTTGTCTGCACATGGCCAAAGGAATGTTTCATTTGCACTGCAGTATTTGGCTCCCCCAATTTATGTTGCAATGGGACACATACACTACTTTGCCACAGATGAGTTTTTGGTTCTGTGACCAGGAATGATCCATGCAGTTTTTGCAGTTGCAGCTCTTTCTTTGTCAACAATTACCTTTTGGTCACTGTGATGATGAGGGTGTAGACTCCATTGCCACAATGGTCAAAATGTGCTTCAGCTATGGACCCCACACTTGCCTTTTGGTCACTGTGATGATGGGGGTTTAGACCCCATTGCCACAATGGTCAAAATGTGCTTCAGCTATGGACCCCACACTTGCCTTTTGGTCACTGTGATGATGGGGGTTTAGACCCCATTGCCACAATGGTCAAAATGTGCTTCAGCTATGGACCCCACACTTGCCTTTTGGTCACTGTGATGATGGGGGTTTAGACCCCATTGCCACAATGGTCAAAATGTGCTTCAGCTATGGACCCCACACTTGCCTTTTGGTCACTGTGATGATGGGGGTTTAGGCCCCATTGCCACAATGGTCATGGGCTGCTTGCATTGTGGGTGCCACACACATATATGTGTGGCACATGTGCTAGGGGGTCACATTGTATGTTCAATGTCATGTTCGGTGTTGTAGGCATTTGACACAGCCTGCTCACACGCTTGTCATGGTGGTGGGGGATGTCTTAATCTTGCATTCCCTAGGTTGTGGTGTGCTTGTTGTGTCATGCATTGTCCATCCTATGAGTGGGGGTGGTAGTAGTGGTAGGCATCCAGCCCCCTGGCTAAGGGTGGTAGTAGTGGTGGGCATCCTGCCCCCTGGGTGAGGGTGGTAGTAGTGGTGGGCATCCTGCCCCCTGGGTGAGGGTGGTAGTAGTGGTGGGCATCCTGCCCCCTGGCTAAGGGTGGTAGTAGTGGTAGGCATCCAGCCCCCTGGCTAAGGGTGGTAGTAGTGGTGGGCATCCTGCCCCCTGGGTGAGGGTGGTAGTAGTGGTGGGCATCCTGCCCCCTGGCTAAGGGTGGTAGTAGTGGTGGGCATCCTGCCCCCCTGGGTGAGGGTGGTAGTAGTGGTGGGCATCCTGCCCCCCTGGGTGAGGGTGGTAGTAGTGGTAGGCATCCTGCCCCCTGGGTGAGGGTGGTAGTAGTGGTAGGCATCCAGCCCCCCTGGGTAAGGGTGGTAGTAGTGGTAGGCATCCAGCCCCCCTGGGTGAGGGTGGCAGTAGTGGTAGGCATCCTGCCCCCTGGTTGAGGGTGGTAGTAGTGGTAGGCATCCAGCCCCCCTGGCTAAGGGTGGTAGTAGTGGTAGGCATCCAGCCCCCTGGCTAAGGGTGGTAGTAGTGGTGGGCATCCTGCCCCCTGGGTGAGGGTGGTAGTAGTGGTGGGCATCCTGCCCCCTGGCTAAGGGTGGTAGTAGTGGTGGGCATCCTGCCCCCTGGGTGAGGGTGGTAGTAGTGGTGGGCATCCTGCCCCCCTGGCTAAGGGTGGTAGTAGTGGTGGGCATCCTGCCCCCCTGGGTGAGGGTGGTAGTAGTGGTGGGCATCCTGCCCCCCTGGGTGAGGGTGGTAGTAGTGGTAGGCATCCTGCCCCCTGGGTGGGGTGGTAGTAGTGGTAGGCATCCAGCCCCCTGGCTAAGGGTGGTGGTGGTAGGCATCCAGCCCCCTGGCTAAGGGTGGTAGTAGTGGTAGGCATCCAGCCCCCTGGCTAAGGGTGGTAGTAGTGGTGGGCATCCTGCCCCCTGGGTGAGGGTGGTAGTAGTGGTGGGCATCCTGCCCCCCTGGCTAAGGGTGGTAGTAGTGGTGGGCATCCTGCCCCCTGGGTGAGGGTGGTAGTAGTGGTGGGCATCCTGCCCCCTGGGTGAGGGTGGTAGTAGTGGTAGGCATCCTGCCCCCTGGGTGGGGTGGTAGTAGTGGTAGGCATCCAGCCCCCCTGGGTAAGGGTGGTAGTAGTGGTAGGCATCCAGCTCCCCTGGGTGAGGGTGGTAGTAGTGGTAGGCATCCTGCCCCCCTGGTTGAGGGTGGTAGTAGTGGTAGGCATCCAGCCCCCTGGCTAAGGGTGGTAGTAGTGGTAGGCATCCAGCCCCCTGGCTAAGGGTGGTAGTAGTGGTGGGCATCCTGCCCCCTGGGTGAGGGTGGTAGTAGTGGTGGGCATCCTGCCCCCTGGCTAAGGGTGGTAGTAGTGGTGGGCATCCTGCCCCCCTGGGTGAGGGTGGTAGTAGTGGTGGGCATCCAGCCCCCTGGCTAAGGGTGGTAGTAGTGGTAGGCATCCAGCCCCTGGCTAAGGGTGGTAGTAGTGGTGGGCATCCTGCCCCCTGGGTGAGGGTGGTAGTAGTGGTGGGCATCCTGCCCCCTGGCTAAGGGTGGTAGTAGTGGTGGGCATCCTGCCCCCTGGGTGAGGGTGGTAGTAGTGGTGGGCATCCTGCCCCCCTGGGTGAGGGTGGTAGTAGTGGTGGGCATCCTGCCCCCCTGGGTGAGGGTGGTAGTAGTGGTAGGCATCCTGCCCCCTGGGTGGGGGTGGTAGTAGTGGTAGGCATCCAGCCCCCCTGGCTAAGGGTGGTGGTAGGCATCCAGCCCGCCCTGGGTGAGGGTGGTAGTAGTGGTAGGCATCCAGCCCCCTGGCTAAGGGTGGTAGTGGTGGTGGGCATCTGGCACCCCCTGGCTAAGGGTGGTTGTGGTGGTTGGCATCCAGCCCCCCTGGGTTGGGGTGGTGGCGCGCATTCAGGCCCCTGTGTGCATATGTGGCATTGGTGATGGGCATCCCGCCCCTATGGTGCTGCTGGTGTAAGTATATTCAGATTCCCAGTGTATGTGTGTGATGTGTCGTGTACGTGTTGTATGTGTTTTGTGGTTGGTGTCTGACTTACCTTCTGCGCCGTACGCGTCCGTGCCTGTTCCGGTAGTAGATGTAGAATATTGGTATGATCGGGACGAAGGGATTCATGGTTGGTTCGTGTCGTTCGTCCTTCTCGTTGCTTCGCGTCGTCCTCGTCGCTTGGCTTCGTCCTCGTCGCTTCGCTTCGTCCTCGTCGCTTCGCGTCGTCCTCGTCTGTGCTGTGTTCGTCTCGTAGCCGTGGATCGTGTTGTGGCGCGATTCGGAGCTTATGTGCGCCTCTCCCGGATGCTTTGACGTGCCGTGCGTAGCGACGGGTTCGGCGCGTACGGAAAGCGCATCGTACTTGTCCGGCCGGACGGGGCTGCATTTTCCCTTCCGTGCGACTCGTTCGGCGTTTCCGGATTCGCCTCGGTCGGAGAACAGGACCTGGTTTGGGTGAGTACGGCTCGGCCGGGATTTTTGCTGTTGTGCGCATCGTACTTGCTCGTTCGGTGTGCTGTACGGATCGGTCGGGAAACTGGCTTTCGCATGGCTTTTTCCCGACCGAATAGTATTGGGTGCGCCTCCGACCGAGATCGGAATCGGCCCCATAGTTGTTAATAATATCGATATTTATGTTAGTGTTCTGTATTTTAGTATGTATGTTTAAAGTATGTGATTTAATGTTTTTTGTATAAGTATAGCTTTTTTTTTAAATGTATGTGTGAAATTTTTAGAAGTGATTAATTTTATGTCAATTAAATTTTGCGTATTTTAGTTCTGTAGCGGGTTGTGGGTTTATAGGGGAATAGGGTGGGAAGTAATTTAATTATAATAAAGTAATTCATAATTTTAATTTATTAGTATTTATAATTAATTTTTTATTAATTAATTGGTGATTATTTTTTATTAATTAATTAATTGAAAATTATGTAAATTGTGTTAATTTTTTTAGGCGCGGGTTGTGGGTTTATAGGGGAATAGGGTGGGAAGTAATTTAATTATAATAAAGTAATTAAAAAAATTAATTTATTAGTATTTATAATTAATTATTCATTAATTAATTATTAATTGGTTATCAAATTTAATTAATTAATTAATTGATAATTATGTAAATTGTGTTGTTTTTTAGGAGCGGGTTGTGGGTTTATAGAGAATACGGTGGGAAGTAATTTAATTATAATAAAGTAATCCATAATTTTTATTGATTAGTATTAATAATTAAATTTTTATTAATTAAATATTAATTGGTTATTAAATTTTATTAATTGATTAATTAATTAATTATGTCAATTGTGTTATGTTTTTAGGAGTGAGTTGTGGGTGTATAGGGAATAGGGTGGGAAAAAATGTATTTTGAATAAAGTAATTAATATTTTTTATTTATTAGTATTTATTTTATATTTTGATTGTATAGTGTTGTTTGTGGTAATTTATTTATTATTAATTAATTATTAATTGTTTGTTAATTATAATTAATTAATTGTTAAATATGTTAATTGTGTCAATTATGTAGGAGATTTTTTACCCCTCCGCTATCCAATACTTTCCCTACTGTTGCACTTACTGGAGGGGGAATAGTAATATTTACCCCTCCGCTATCCAACACTTTCCCTACTGTTGCACTCACTGGAGTGGGTATAGTAATTTTTACCCCTCCGCTATCCAACAATTTCCCTACTGTTGCACTCGCTGGAGTGGGAATAGTAATTTTTACCCCTCCGCTAACCAATATTTTCACTACTGTTGCACTGTCTGGAGTGGGAATAGTAATTTTTACACGTCCGCTATCCAATACTTTCCCTACTGTTGCACTCACTGGATTGGGAACAGTAATTTTACCCCTCCGCTATCCAACACTTTCCCTACTGTTGCACTCACTGGAGTGAGAATAGTAATTTTTACCCCTCCGCTATCCAACACTTTCCCTACTATTGCACTGTCTGGAGTGGGAACAGTAAATTTTACCCTTTGCTATCCAACACTTTCCCTACTGTTGCACTCACTGGAGTGGGAATAGTAATGTTTTCCCCTTTGCTATCCAACACTTTCCCTACTGTTGCACTCTCTGGAGTGGGAATAGTGATTTTTACCCCTCCGCTATCCAACACTTTCCCTACTGTTGCACTCTCTGGAGTGGGAATAGTAATTTTTACACCTACGCTATCCAACACTTTCTCCACTGTTGCACTCTCTGGAGTGGGAATAGTAATTTCTTCCCCTCCGCTATCCAACACTTTCCCTACTGTTGCACTCAGTGGAGTGGGAAAAATAATTTTTTCCCCTTCGCTATCCAACAGTTTCCCTACTGTTGCACTCACTGGAGTGAGAATAGTAATTGTTAGCCCTACGCTATCCAACACTTTCCCTACTGTTGCAGTAATTGCAGTGGGAATAGTACATTTTTACCCCTACGCTATTCAACAATTTTCCTACTGTTGCACTCAATGGAGTGCAAAATGTAAGTTTAAAAATGTATAAATATTTTAGTATTTTATTTTATAATATAATGTTTTTTTATTATATTTTATGTTATAGGTGTATGTATATATATATATGTTATAGTAATTTTTATATATTTATAATATTTTAAAATAAATTAAAGTTATTAGTTTATTAATATTTTTAAAGTAAATATACATTTATATATTTAATTTTATATATCTATGTTTAAATTTTGTTAAATTAAATTTGTTTATTATATTTTTAATGTTTATTATATCTAAGTAATTATTTTTTAGTTAATTTTATAATATGTGTTTTAACATTATTTTTATAAATAAAAAAAAACGATATTTTGAACTTCGATATTTTTACATCTATATTTTTTTCGATATTTTTGTTATTTACATTTTAAATATAGGATGTCGATATTTTGACTATCGATATTTTTACATCGATATTTTTGACATCTATATTTTTGTCATCGATATTATGTCAGTGATTCACCTGCTGCACTGGACATGCCTGGACCTGCAACTGGACTTTCTTGAGCCCAGCTGCTAGCTTCTGTCTGTAGTGAGTCTTCATCCACAAGAGGTGCCCATGGGTCATGGACCCTTGGCTGGCATCAGACTATACTCCTCCTTCCCTAACTGTGGGTTCCATCAAATCCAATGCAGCATGATGCAAACCGATGCAGGACTTTTTATCACAGCACCACACAGCTCCTGATTGCCAGTTTCATTGGAACCGACACAACACGCCACAATTCGATGCAGGACCTCACATCGCAGCCATCACAACTCCTGATCAGAACCTATGCAGTATGACTCAACTTGACAAAGGACTTTGCATCCAAACCAAATATTATCATTTATTAACTGCAATAAGGTAACCCAGTGTTATCCTATAGGAGAGGTCGGGCTCATAGTTGTGAAAAGAGATTTTGTGAGTTTGTGCAAAGCTTAAACATACATGTCAAACTTTTTAAATGCAATGCAACCTGCCCTATGGGCAGTTTCAGGACAACTCTAGGGGTAACATATATACTAAAAAGGGAGCTTTAGGCTTGACAAAAGGTTTATTTTACCAAGTCAAATTGGAAGTTTAAAACTACTCATAGGCTGCAACGGCAAGCCTGAGTCATATTTTGAGGTGCTACTAAAGCACAATAAGTTCTGCAGGTCCACTAGTAAACACAAGGAGATGATGGACGGAGCACTGAAACTTTTCAGACACTCACACCCAGTCACAGATCTGGGTGGAATCCATCATCGTTCTTTAGCTCGCTTCGCCATCCCAGTTCAGACCCAGACATATGTAAATCAGTCTTGACCCTGTCCCCTCATGGGAACAGTCCAGGCCGAACTGCCAAGCCTGATCTTCCCTGGACCAGAAACAAGCATCCTGGGACCGGTTCCAGGGTAACACCGCTCATCAGCCAGGCTCGCTTGAATCCAGTGGCAAAGTGAGCAAGTCTGGGCATACCCTGTCAACTTAGGGCAAACAAAGAAAACACAAGGAGATGATGGACGGAGTGCTGAAACTTTTCAAACACTCACACCCAGTCACAGATCTGGGTTGAATCCATCATTGTTCTTTAGCTCACTTCGCTACCCCAGTTCAGACCCAGCCATATGCAAATCAGTCTTGACCCTGCCCCTCACAGGAACAGTCCAGCCTGAACTGCCAAGCCAGATCTTCCGACTAGTAGCATTTAATTTACCCACCCTGGGTATGTGGTATACCACTTGACTAGGGGACTTATAAGTAAATTAAATGTGCCAATCAGGTGTAAGCAAATTTTACCATGTTTTAGGGAGTGAGCACAATCACTGGTTAGCAGTGGTGAAGTGTACAGAGTCCTAAGGCCAACAACAATGAATTCAGCAAAACAGGAGGGGAGAAGTTGAAAAGTTTGGGGGATGGTGACACTAAGGCTGACAGGTCTCAAAAGCCCAATCCAGAACACAATTTGAAAATACAGTAAAAAAAAGTCTGATCCGGTATTAACACTTTCAGAAACTATTTATGAAAATTGACTTCATTTTCAGAGATTTGATGGGCGTTATTTCCTGTTTATCACTGCAAGCAGCGCTAGATTGGCCATATCAGGAATTTCCCCAGGAGGCCAGAGGGATGGAGGCCAGTTTTGATCCTGATGTGACAACTGCTGTCCCTCCAGCCCCCAGGGGTTCATTAGGAAATGGGCACAGTGCCCTGCATATTGCCACGTGTTGTGGTACTGCCGAAGTGGTAGTAGCCTCCCCTGGGCACTGTCAGTGTACTGTGAATGTCGCTCTCTGTGCTGTTAGGCTCTGAGTTACTCATGGGGGCCCGGCAGGCAGTCACACCACCCCTATGCTTATGATAAGTTAGTGGGCCTGCTGCAGCCAGGAGCTTTGCACTGGCGGTAGTGAAACTTCTGGGTCTGGCTGCAGATTTGAGCGTACGTGGCAGTGCTTATCAGACAGTACAGTGCTTTCAAACGATGTGCTAACACGTTGTTTTAAAGGATTGTCACTCTCTGTAAAGCTGGGTAGTGTGGTGGATAACACCGGCCCCTCTTCTGTCACGGTAACCAGGGTCCCCAATCCGTCATGGCATCTCGCCAGTCAGCATGCATGTGCTGAGTTTCATCTCTTGGGTGTGTCACCCAGCTGGCCCCTGCTTACTTTTTTCTTGTCTGCCTCCTCCAGGCACCTTGTATTGGCTGTGCCCGTCAGGCCTACTGTACTTGTTGCAGGCTGAGGGTAGGGCTCTAGCTGTTTCCTTAATGCAGAAGGAGCATTGGCACTAGTGCCCATGGGTGCAAATCGCCCACCTTACCGGAAATATGGCTGTCTTTTACAAAGCGATGGCAAAGGGGATCATTTTCCTTGCTTGCTCTTTAGCCCATGGCCACATAGATGTGCCACTGCCTGGTGGTTATTGCCCAAATTTGGGTGGCACTCTGGGTTTGTTAATTCGGTATGTAATGGCCTGAGCGGCAGGGTATTATGGAGATTGCACAGGGTGGGGGAGGACTCGATGGAGGAGGGCGTTCATGGAGATTATAAGTGACAGGAAAATTACAAGTTTGATTAAAAGGGTGAGGAAGAGCAGAGCTCCTCATTCGCGACATTATAATCTAATGGGTTAGAAAGGATAAAGACAGGCACGTCTATAATGATTTTTCTCATTTCTTCTCTTTGTTCTCTCAGTCCTCTTTTTTCTCTTCCCTCCCGCTTCCCTCCACTCTGCTCTCTCCTCCTCTTTCATTTTTCGTCCTCTTTCTCCTCCCTTACTTTACTCTCAATATTTTTATGTCCTTCAACTCTATTCTAGCCTTGTCTAAGGTCTCTCCCCCTTTCTGCAACTTCTTCACTCTCCTCCTTCCTACACCTCATGCTCTCCTCCTGCCACAATCACTTGACACTACCTGAAGCCCAACTGGCCTTTTCCCTCAGGTGGACCAAGCGCAAACCATCACAGGCAGGTTCGTGGGGACTTCTTCTCTTTTTAGATGTCCAGGAGGACTGACACACATTCTCTGGCCCTCAGCCCTTCTTGATGCTCTCCGAAGCATACCTGAGATGGAGCAGCTGCTCATCCGGAGGGCAGGAGTCTGGGCAACTCTGCCCAGCAGGTTGGTCCTGCACATAAGGTTCCCTTGCCTGGCATGGACCACGACCTAACAATGCCAGGATTAATATCTTGAGCCAAAAAAATAACTGCTTCGGGATGAATATGTATTTGTGACTATAAGGCTTACATTGAATCTCCTTTTGCCTTTTTCCACAGAGACACCCTACATCCAACAGATCTCAGTAGGAAGTATATAAACAGCATTCCAACAGTCCTCTTATTTGGAGCAATGGAGGTTCCTGCAGGGCGGCCCACACGAAAAATATAATGATAATAACATAATGTTATTATCATTTTATTTTTACGGTACTGGCCCAGTTTTTTTTTAAGGGGCGGGGTGGGGCTGGGCTGTCAGGCTGCAGGGGGAGGAGTGGTATGTGCACTTAAGTGCGCATGACGATTTGTCGGACTTTCATATTCTCCACCCAGGCTGCATTTCAGCCTAGTTGGAGAACATTCCCAGGCTTCCATTGCCTCTTTGATCGCCGAACCACGGTGCTCAGACCAATCACGATGCTACTATCATCAGCGACGTGATTGGCTGGGAGAGACTGGGAACCTGTGTGTTTCCTGTTCCGGCGTCCTCGACGGAAGAAATACATAGGAGAGGCGGCAGCCAGGCAAGTGCTGTTTTCTTTCTTTTTTTTTAACCCCCGTCCCTCCCGCCTGCCCCTCCCTGCCACACCACCAAGGTCCCATAGCAGCCGCCACTAATTTCTGACAGGACCCTTTCCTCAGAGCTCACAGTAACTCTTGTCTGTGAGTTTGTGGTGTGCAAGGAGCATAATTTCCAGGCAGTGTAAAACATCTCCTGTATTACCAATGCATCTCCAGGTAGTGGCCGTAATGCTCCTGAGCGGAAAGAAATGTACACTGGTCATTTTTCTGTATTTGGATCATTATCAGAAGCTTTAAAATTACCCCGGCCATGGAAACTTTGCACAATTTAATCCTTTGGGATATTTTTATAATTATTAAGCGTAATCAGTAAAAACCTTTGACACGTTTAACCATTTGATGTTCTTCACAAGGAATATACTCAGATTAAAAATACAGCGATGGAAGATTTTTCATGTGAACAAATCAGGCAATATTGTTCCTCTACCTGAATCCAACAATGCTTTCAAAAACCCCACTATGTGCGACGAAACTATTGACGACGAATGAAAAATCTTCCGGATTGATGAGTAGCCAGCCGCGGATTTGATAGATTTTGTGATTATGGCCCATGTGGGAATAAAGTGAAGGCATGTATAATGGAGAAGAGAAAGTATATCTACTTCCTAGACTCCTAATGAAAGCTGAACGATATAAGCAGGGCCCCGGGGCTGCATTCATCAAGGGATTTTGCAACATCAACAACAACAAAAAAAGGCTTTGAGCAAGCAGGCCCTGGTATACAAGCAGTAATTCACTCGCGCACTGTCTAAATGTGATTAACATAACGTAGTGCAAGCACAGGAAATCAAAAGGAAGATAAACAGCTTGCTATGTAATGATTATCCGCTTTCGACCTTTGCAGGCCAGGCTAAACAGCTTCTATGTGTTTTATGTAATGTGCTCGCCCCCACGGGAAGCATGTTTTGGTACATTCTTATCACATCACTTGTTACACGTCTCATGTCTGTATCTTCGGGTAAGGTACCGCTTTTAGAAAGCTAGAAAATGCTCCTGGGGGATTGTGGGATAAAGGGCAGGGCATTCAACAGACTGCAAGAAGGCAGAGGGGAAGGATTACCTTGGGCAGCTTCTTACGAAAACTATGAGTAGTCAATAGTATAAAAACAGAAATTCCAGGAAGAGGTAGCTTTTTTTATTTAATCTGGTTATATGCAATCAGGTCGCATACATAAGGCAATGTACTTAGGGCCAGATTTGTGAAGGGCTTGCGTTGCCCTTGCGTCATGCAAGATGACAAGAGGGCAAGGAAAGCCTTTAAGTGAGATTTACTATGCTGCTCAAAGCCACCTCGCGAGACTCAGTGTGGCATAGTATATCTGGACTATCACAAGCAAGTGCATGTCGCTGCCTTGCGTTACTCTGCCCTTGGAAGACATTCCATGGGTAGAGCGTGGATGTTCCCACACATCCACCCCTGATTGTTGGCGCATTCCCAGAATTGCTAACAGTAGTAAAGCTGGGATTGCATCAGAATGGTATGCCGTCCCAAGGGAGGTTTATTTCTCCTAGTTTTTTCCTCTTTTTACGTGTGCTGCATTCAACAGCACAGGGAGAAAGAGGAAAAGGCCTCAAAGGATGTTTTATGTGGAGGAATGTGGCCCTTCTTGCACAAAAACAATCCTGGCTGTAACACAGGCAACCTTGTACCATGGTGTAAGGGTGCCTGCATTGCAACTTGGGAGCCACACATGCGGCAGTGCAGAGAGAGAGCAGGAATGTGCCATATCTTAGTAGATATGACTCATTCCTGCCCTCTCAACTGGACACAGCGCAGTGCAGCAAGTGAACTTGCTTTGTTGTGTTGCACCAAAGATTAGTAACCCCCCCTGCAACTTAATATTATTAGTAGTAGTATTTTAAACGTAAGTTAAGCTTAGCAAATGCAATGACTTGTATCTTGATGCTTAGCAGGAAAGCAATCTACTTGTAACAATGAGTAATAAAATGAAGAGCATTTATGCTTTTGAATATACTCATTTAACGCAGTTTACATTTGTGTTGTTAATAATTTGCGTTGATAGAGGAAAGTGCTTCAAATTTTCTTCAGAATCTGTTCAGCCGTGGCACAAACCCTGTTGGATATGCTGCCTATTGTACACAACTCAGGGGTGGTCTCTCCACATCACACCTGACCTGTCTCTCATCCCTCTTTGGCACTGACCGGTACTCATACCCCGATGTAAGTACTACTGGGTCATACTTCTATGGCCCATAGTGTGGATTAGACCAGGGACACACTGCACACAGTGCTGGAATTGGGAACAAAATCTCCAGGGCCCATAAAATGAAGGTCATGGGGTGGTAAGGGAAAAGGGGGTGAGTCAGGAAAAATGGAGTCTGACAGTCAACGTATACATTTATTTTCTTGAAATTTGCCACAATTAAATTGGCAACGAGGAGAAATGTGACAGTAAACTATTCTAGCTTACTTAATTGGTCACAAAGCAACTGGATTTTAAAGTATCTTACAGGGTTAAGCCATGAATGCAGAGATCTTTGTGTGCCCAATAAATTTCAGAGTTATATAATAACGGTTAGGCAACTCTGAAGGTTTATGTAGTTCCAGAAAAGTTCTATATTTTAACCTGCAATAGGTTAAACTTTTAAAGTCGCATGGAGGTTTATGTGCCTGTTGCAAAGCACATCCTGTAATATGCAGATCACAGATTTGTATTTTATTTAAATAGGTACTTCTTTTGTCACAAAGATCCTTTTGTTACTTCAGTTCATAAGTTGCAGTCCTAATATAGCACAGTGAGATATTAACCGGTATCAAGGAGATGCATGCAAACTGCAAGTCATGGCTTTAGATCCTTGTTTTTTCCCAAACTGTTGTGATTCTAAGTCTGCGAAGAAGGGTTCCTTAGGGTAGCAATAAAGTCTTATTAGTACAGACTTCTCCAATCACTGCTTTAGGTTTTAAATCCTGACTTTGCATTTCTTCTGACCATGCACTCTTAACATAAAATGTGTCCAAAAAATAGATATGTGTCTCTTACACAATATAAGCCTCATTATTTTTTGTAACATTTCTTGTACATTGATTTGCGTATGTGTTTGATTGTCTTGCTGTGTGTGATGTAAAGCACTCCGACAGCCTACCCTGCAATGAATAGCGCAAAAAGAATTATTAAATTAAAAATACATTTTGTGTGCTATTTAAATTTTTGCAATTACTCACACACACAGATCCATCCAGCATTCTTACAGTACATGCAAATCTCTTACATGGGAGAGGAGTTGAA
Source organism: Calotriton arnoldi (assembly GCA_963921515.1). Lineage (NCBI taxonomy): Eukaryota > Metazoa > Chordata > Amphibia > Caudata > Salamandridae > Calotriton > Calotriton arnoldi. The sequence goes on along the minus strand of CAWUFW010020555.1, from coordinate 128,419 downwards.
CAAAATAAAAAAGCTCTCTCCAAATCATAGTTTCTCCAATGTACTTGCGAAGTGATACTCTGCAAGCCTTTGTTGCCTTCCATTGCATTGGCAGCTGACTCCTAGCCAGGATGACACTTGATCAAAAGGAAGGCTGATGGCCCTTTAAACCAGGCTTTGTTTTGGGCCCAGCTGGAAGAGAAAATAAGAAAGCTCTCTCACCACTTGCTGGTTGATGCTCTGAACAGAGAGCAGACAATGTGCGGGCGCTGCTGAATCCTGTCCTAGTGTAGGAAAAAAACCACCAGGACAAATTCAGCATATTTCACTGGGTCGCCGGACCCCTGATCCTGCTCAGAAATTGCTGCGGTAATCGTGATGCGTCAGTATACTCCTCATTTCATCATAGTTTGTTCCTCAGATGCCAGCAAATGTCCCTTCTGTCAGTAACCAATTAATGATTCCTGATTGCAGGACTGCTTTTAATGCGTTTTTACTATTCCTCTGGGAGTCATTAAAAGGAGTACAACAATTCTTTGTCATCTCCTATCCCTTCTAACTTTCATATACACTGAATCTGAAAAGCCAATTGCCAATTTCAATCTTAATTCATTGGATTGCACTTTGGTCATTTGTATGCATATAGCCCGCTATGGTGCAGGCTTTCCACTTTTAAATTCCTTTATATAAAAAAATGGTCCAATGTTCTTTGATGATGACTTGTGCAAAGTACAATGACTATTGGTTTTAGTGAAAGTGTCTGATTAATGATTATAGAGGTGGGGAGTGGAAGAGTGCCAGCGAAAATGTATTTCTGAAGACCACATTGAAGCTTAATGGAGATGTCTTGGTTACACCTGGGAAGAACATTTCAGGCCACTGTTACTGAGTTAAAAATCACTCAAACAGTGAAAATTGTTAATTGTCACTTGATTACCTAACTCAGTAGGTCTGATGTACTTGAGTAATAAATGTTCAGTATGATGGCCCATTCTGATGCTAAATTGTTCATGAAGCCTGGCCATAATTCCAGTGTCCATGATTGGCCAAGAAGTGGTGTAACGAACCTCTAAGCCCCCCCCCAACCCCAGGTGAGGCCCACTGAGGAGGCCTCCCTCACTAGACAAACATCCCAACTTGTCCCCCAGTTTCTGGCTTCACAAAGCGTAATGGAACTGAACTGTCCCACAGGTTATGCAGATCCACAGGCTCCGAATTTAAATCCATCTCACTCAGTCATTATGCACAATCCTGCTCACTTATGCTGGATCTCTTTCTTTTCTCCTTTTTCTTCTAAAACTACATACACGACTATTTCCAGTATCGCAGAGTTGAAATGCATGGACTATATGCCTGTGCCCTTTCTTGTCATATGTAATTGCAATATATATGTTGTGTTCCTGATCCGTGCACTCCCAGTACCATTTGTTGTCCCAGTGCCTTCATTCATGACATTTGAAAGAAGCAGAGCAAGGCCAACAATAGCAATGGCAGGGTTACCAATGCCACACACAGAGATGTAGCTTTGCCCACGGTGCCTTCTTCCTACACCCCCCCAAGCAAAAGTGGAGTATCTGTAGGCTCTCATCTATGCTACAGCTCTCTGTATGGCCTTACCTTCCTTTATGGATGTTCTTGCCCTAAATACCAATGTCAACAAACGTGCGTTGATAAATCACTGAAAAAAGAAGATGGGAGACCCTGAAAGAAGATGGGAGACCCTGAAGACATCAATGTTGTCCTGCAAGCGCGAACTCGACCCAAAGGTATCAGAGCATTTTTCTGAGTACCAGTTGCGTTACAGACGGTCACATTCATTTGGTTAGGCACAGGGAGATTATGTGATTTGCCCAGAATCACAGGATGTAGAGTGTAGCTGCTGAGACTCGAATGAGGTTCCCAGCTTTGAGGTCGACCGCTCTAGCCGTTAGGCCACATCCTCTCCTCAATTGAGCCAACACCCATGACTCTCAGGGTGCATCCCTGTGTTGCTTGCCTAAGGTCTGCCTTACTTATAATTCTAACGTGAAGCTTCAAACACTAATGATCTATTATGCTCTTTTATATATGTGACCCTTTTAGCAATTTAAATCAGGCCAAATCCCACTTCTGGAGATTGTGGAAATAGATTATAATTCTAAAAGGTACAGGAGAGGAGCCCACGTCTTTACACCCTCTTACCCAAGGGTGACTCACCTACTTTCAGAATCAAGTGCTTCTTTCCCTATTCCTCCAGTGAAAAATTGTTGTTACATTAAAACATTTTTTTGAATAAATCTTCATTCCACCCAAAAAAAATTTCAGAGTACAAAAGAATATAGTCTGCACTATATACAAATATTTGAAATAAATAACGATTCATTTTTATCATAGAACATGCAGCAACCATTTTGTTAGAACACAGATTTGTCTGGTGTCGCCACTACTTCAAAATGAAAAGGGCAGATTGATGGGTCGAGGCTATATGTGAGTCCATTTCATGCGGGAGCTCTACAATTAATGTAAAAGTTTACACAGAGAGCAAGAAAATCCACTCAGTAAAGTCTACCCGAGGCAAAGTTCAAAGTACAAACCATGAAGGTGTATTAAAAATGAAAGAAGCAATAAAGAAGGCTACAGGCATTCGTTTGTCAGTCATAATATGCAAAATGCAAATAAATGTAAAATATTTTTGGCTGTGGAAACAAAGCCCTAATCTAATGGACATCACTCTTCAAATACGGTCCAGCACATGGCAAATGAGAAACAAGAGGCACATGTCATAAGGACTGCTCAATATGTCAGGAGAGAAAGAACATGGAAACTATTCTAAGGTCAGTATACCAAAAGGTTTGACATGAAGTCAGCCTTAGAGAATTGGGAAAAACTATGACTCATGGAGAAGTGTGGCTCAATGGTTAGAGCGGCAGACCCTGATGCAGAGAGCTGGCCCGGGACCAGGGTTCAATTCCCGCCTCGGCGGGTCTTGGGCTCAATTTCCTCGGACCTGATAATTCTCGCCTCGCTGCCTATTCTAATCATGGGTGCAACTCTGGGCAATAGCTTGCTTAATCTCCACAACGGCCCCACCAGTGCTGGGATGCCTGGCTTCACCTTGGGGGTGCCCAGAAGTGGACATTTCACAGTGAAAAGACAGGAAGGGTTCCACAGCGGTATGCGTACAGCGCCAGGACACCCTAGGGTAACAGTGCGCTTTACAAGTACAAATTTCATTTCATTTCATCTCCAAAGTGGTGAGTCTTTACACATTTTTAGACAGAGAAACTGTACAGTCACTATAGTGTGAAAAAGAAAGCTACTTTTTCACAGGCAATAGGACACACATCACTTAGTAATATTGACATGTTCCCTAAATTTAATAAATACCCTTTACTACGCCTTACATACAAAAAAAATACCACATTGAAAATATAAACAGCATCTCCATTTGGTCTAGGAAGTCACCTTCATTTGTATACAGTTGTAAAATATGTCCTGTTCCAGGATCATCAGGAACAGTAAACATTGCATTTTATAAATGTTACAGTGCAAGCAAACAACTGTGCTGAATGAATTTTGTACAATTATTATGAAGCCTGAAGGCCATATCTAAGCTCTGTGATACACTGACTAGGAGGGGAAGATGAGTCTTTGTCAAGTGCTTGAAAATCACACTCATTAAATTGTGTAATCTGAAAACATGAGTAGGCCTGAAGCCTCACTCATGTCAAGTATAAAGAACGTCACTGCATTCAATACAGTATAAACATTGCATTTATAACTCTTTAGTATTAATGAGTGTGCAAATTTTTTTAATGGAATCTGCATCCACGTTGGTGATCGTTAAATGTCATAAGGTGTAAATATACCAAGCATGAAAGGTAGCAAACAAGTGAAGCTAGCAAGCCCAACTTCCTCACGAGAGGTTTGGGTGGTTCTCCCTCAAGCAAACATTGAAGAAATAGAGCCAAATAAAGTTTTTCACACCACAATTTTGTACTCTTTGATAAAATGTCATTAGCAATGAAAAGTCCTTCATGAAATGTTTCAGCACTTTGATGGTGTGCCAATCAAACCCGATCTGCCCCAGGTAAAGAATACATTCACCACTTGGGTCGTATTGGTCCTGAATATTAGGTGTTTATTGTTACCAAACTCACTGTACTCTTTTATGGACCTTTGAAGGATGAAAGCCTGAATGGACCGGTCTGGATTTAAACCAGTAACTATGTCAAACACAGATGCAGGGAACGGATGGATGCATTAGTCCATTGAGGCACTAAATCCGGGAGTATCTGAGGTTTACCCTCCACAAGAATGTTTTGATAAAAGCATCATTTTACACTTGTGGATTTACTTCCATTCTTTTTACATCTTGCCCCTTTCAAGCAGATGCTCCTTCCATTATGCATGACAATCACCTTGGAAGTGCATGTTTGAAAATGAAACATTGTACTAATCTCACAATCTCAGACAGTAGAGAGCAGAGCTAAATAGACTTTAGAGGCTCAAACAGCAGCTCTGGCACCCAGGTTAGGGAGACATTGCAGGTTCGAGCAGCAGAATATTTCATCACTTGTATAGCCTATGATCTCAAGCAGCATTAATGATCATCAATCAAATATCAGCCTAAAATATATAGTTGGGGAAATTTGCGAGCGCGCGATTCAAGATGGCGGCTTGAATTTCGGCTCCGGCTCACCTGCCCGTACAACGAGGTAATGAAGCCGAATTATGCAGGATTAACTCATTTCCTGCTATAAGCCCTGCATACCTGTTAGCTGAGGAGTGTTTCTTTTGCTTTTTCCGGCGATTTTTGCAGCTTCTGGACCTCCTCTGGCTTCCGGATCAAGTTGCATGATGTTATAACCAAAACTGATAAGATATTACCAATGGTTACAAAAATTCCTCTTAATTAACACTAGATTACTTGAGTTAGAGAACAGGAATAGGAAATATAACTTACGTATTTTTAATTTGCCTGAAGATATTGAAGGGAATGACTGCAGGCGATATTTAGAGAATCTGCTACCTAATCTATTGAATGAGAAGTTCTCAGAAAAATTTGAGATAGATAAAGCACATCATATTCCATCTCAACGTAAACCAGGCCAAACTAAACCTAGGCAAGTCATCTTCAAGGTTCTACTCCATCACCACCGCGTCCTTATCAGGAAGGCAGCTCGTGAGATTCCTTCTCTTCTAGTAAATGGCTCAAAATTTTCATCCATCAAGATTTCGCCAAAGAGATGCTTGCGATATGGCGTGATTTTGCAGCTTTGAGACCACGACTGAGAGACTCTGGCTTCAAGTATGGACTCTTCGATCCATCCACCATGCATATATGGAAAGGTGACATCTCCAAATCCTTTCCTCAGCCGGAAGATCTTCAAGCTTTTCTGGATAACCAATCTTCGCTCTCAATGGATACTCATGACTCTCCAACTTGAAGTTATTCAGATAGTATTACTGTTTATGTTTTTACTCCTGTGTGGTATCTTGTAGGTATACTTGATGGTAAGTCAGTATTACTCCTGTTATTATTATGATAGTCCTTTTTTTTAGCACGGGTGCACCACCCTCCTCTCTTCTCTCTTCTTGGGATGCACGTGTGTGTCTCTTCATTGTTTATGTATGTTCTTTCCTACTTTGTATATATATTTGTTTCTTTGCTTTTTGTCCTTTTTGTTCATTGGCTACTTCTTTGGTCTCTTACTATACTCTTGTCGTATATTGTATTTCCTCCACTCTTTCTTTATTTTTCTTCTTTTTCCACCTTATAAATTATGTATAGTTCTCCTAAAGTTAAAGTTGTTTCATTGAATGTCAAAGGTTTACGTCATCCAGTCAAAAGATTAAAGATTTTAGACTACTTACATAGGCAAAAAACTGATATTTGTTTATTACAGGAAACCCACATTGATGACATCATTTTAGCATATATGCAAAAGAAGTGGGTTGGCCAAATTATCTCCTCCCCTGCGCAAGGTAAAAAGAATGGCGTGGCTATTCTTTTCTCAAAAAAACTCCAACTACAAGTTCTAGACAAAAAATCTGACTCAGATGGTAGATTTCTTTTAGTCAAAGTCAAAATTGTAGGTATGATTTTACACCTAATTAATATCTATGGACCATCAGCAGATGACCCTAATTTTTGGTCTCATATTACCTCTGAGATTCTTCAACATGGGAAAGTCTCCTTAATTTTGGGGGGTGACTTTAATTTGATTAGTGACCCTCTTTTAGATAGACTTTCCTCGACCAAATATACTCCTCCCAAAGCGTTTCATTCCCTCAGAATGTTGTTTAAAAACACTAAATTGGTCGATATTTGGCGACGACATTTCCCCACCCAAAAAGAATTCACTTTTTTCTCCAATCCCCACAACTCTCACTCATGTTTAGATTATTTGTTGGTGTCTAGAGACTGAGGGGCCGATTCCGATTCGGGCCGGAAAACGTACCGACCGACTCGGAGTCGGAATTAATACCGACCGACACGTACAGGTGCAGGCCGACCCGCAAAGTACGATGAGAAGCGTGCAAAATCCGACCGACTCGTACGGAACACAAGCCGAACGACTGAGCCGTGCGGAAAACAGCCATCCGGCCGGAAAACCACGCGAATCGAACCGACCGACACGCACCAGGAATTAACCCGAACGAAACGTACCTGCAAAGTCCGACCCGCGCAGTACGATGCAACGCGTGGAAAACACGACCGAGTCGCACGGAGCCCAAGCCGTACGACCGACACGCATACAAAACTGCGAGCAGAAGCAACCCAATACACCGCGACCGACGCGTACGCAGCATAGAAAACAGCACAAACACAGCGTGAACGACTCGGAGAAGCTCACACGAGACAACTGCAGGGTCCGACTCGGTCACAAGAACGTCTCCTACATGCACAAAAAGTACAAAGGGAAAAACACACAAAAAAAGGCCAAACAAGCAATTATAAAGGCAATAAATACTGGGGGGGACAGGGAACAAAGACACACCCACAACTCCACCCATATAAAGGACACAAATCCCTATCATGATCCTTTGCAAATTCAAATCACCTGCCAGCACTGAACAGACAGCAACCACACACCCACCCACAGCTCATCCATCACACAAGCCACACACCATCAGCACCTCAACAAATAGCACCCTCACATACACCCAGCTAAACACACACTCACACACCCTCACCTGCACACCAACACACACATCACTCACCATCACCACCCATCACCATGCCCCCAAAGAAGAATCATAAGTTCATAGATAGTGAATTGGAAGTCCTGGTAGATGAGATCCTCAGGGTAGAGCCACAGCTGTTTGGTACACTGGTCCAACAGACACCCATGTCGCAGAAAACCAAGATGTGGGAGAGGATCGTCGACAGGGTGAACGCACAATCACCATGTTTGCGGACAAAGGTAGACATCCAGAACAGGTGGTATGACTTGCGCAGGAGGGTCAGGGAGCTGTTGAAGAAGGACTACCTCTTGAGCCAACACACCGGCAGTGGCCCTCCTGCCAAACCAGTATACCTCAGGCCCTGGGAGGAGAAGGTGCGGGCCATCCTACCACCAGTGAGCGTCTATGGACTAGAAAACATCCCAGAGCCTGGTGAGTACACAACAAATGTACACAATATTGTGCAACAATACACACACATCACTGTCAAGGGAGAGTCAAACCATGCACCCTAAGCAAATACACACCAACCAGAACAGAATCATCCCAAAATGTGTATGTCAGTCAGATAAACACAACACATGCCATCTCATAGTGATATGTAACTGTGTCATCACATCTACAAACACAACTACAACTACAGCTAGGCAGTGGCACAAATATAACTAACAAACACATCCAGACATGTAGCCACCACTACAACACCACCTCACAGTGAAGCCCACTGAAAGGAAGGAATCTTGTGTATGCTGGGCAAGTCAGTGTAGCCAATAGCATCATGGGAGTCGTAGTCACAGATATTGCCCACCCTCACAATGCGCACATCAACACGACCATGAACCATGCTCACATCACAGGGGGTGGAAAACAACTGACAAGATGGCTGACACTGGCTACTGCTGTGGGGAGCACAAGGACCTGCTGGCAACTGTGCACCAACCAACAGCAGGACACCACTGACTGACATCCTGAAAGACAACTTGCACTCCCTGCAACGGAAGCACGTTCCATGGTGGAGAATCTGGCTGGGTGGGAAGGAGGACTGACAGCACTGACCATAGTTACCAGCAGCTCCACTCACACACACCCCTAACACAAACTCCACACAACTCACCTGGGAGAATGCATTGCCTCACACTCTAATCAAATATCCCACAAAGAACCACAACCCTGGGTCATGCAGTGTGAAGCACAGGGACACACATGGGTCTTGTAGCAAAACTAACCCCAGGATAACACTGTCAGCCATCTTGTCAGCACAGGCACACAACCCCACAGGGAAGCAGAGTCAAAAGGAAGGAAGCATGGGCATGCTGGGAAGTGGGGTGGAGGCAATAGCATGATGGGAGTGGTAGTCACAGATATTGGTCACCCCCACAACTGTCCCATCAACACCACCCTGAACCATGCGCACATCACAGGGAGAGGAAAAGAACTGACAAGATGGCTGACACTGGGTACTGCTGTGGGGAGCACATGGCCCTGCTGGGAACTGGGCACCAACCAACAGCAGGACACCACTGTCAGCCATCTTGCCATTGCTCTCACACTCACACACAGTGAAGTCCACCCAAAAGCAAGTAAGTATGGGCATGCTGGGAAGTGGGGTGGAGGCAATAGCATGATGGGAGTGGTAGTCACAGATATTGGTCACCCCCACAACTGTCCCATCAACACCACCCTGAACCATGCGCACATCACAGGGAGTGGACAAGAACTGACAAGATGGCTGTCACTGGTGCTCAGTTGTGGGGAGCACATGGCCCTGCTGGGAACTGGGCACCAACCAACAGCAGGACACCACTGTCAGCCATCTTGCCATTGCTCTCACACTCACACACAGTGAAGTACACCCAAAAGCAAGTAAGTATGGGCATGCTGGGAAGTGGGGTGGAGGCAATAGCATGATGGGCGTGGTAGTCACAGCCCAACATCCCCCACCCACATGGCCCAGCAATCTCACACCCAAGCATGCACACCTCACAGGGAGTCAAAAGCCACTTCAAAGATGGCTGACACTGGTGCTCAGTTGTGGGGAGCACATGGCCCTGCTGGGAACTGGGCACCAACCAACAGCAGGACACCACTGTCAGCCATCTTGCCATTGCTCTCACACTCACACACAGTGAAGTCCACCCAAACGCAAGTAAGTATGGGCATGCTGGGAAGTGGGGTGGAGGCAATAGCATGATGGGAGTGGTAGTCACAGATATTGGTCACCCCCACAACTGTCCCATCAACACCACCCTGAACCATGCGCACATCACAGGGAGTGGACAAGAACTGACAAGATGGCTGACACTGGGTACTGCTGTGGGGAGCACAAGGCCCTGCTGGCAACTGTGCACCAACCAACAGCAGGACACCACTGACTGACATCCTGAAAGACAACTTGCACTCCCTGCAATGGAAGCACGTTCCATGGTGGGATATCTGGCTGGGTGGGAAGGAGGGCCGGATGTCAACCAAATACAACCAATGCAGACCATGTACACACCCCAACATTCATATAGAAATGCCCAAAGTATGCAGGACAATGTGCTACACCAATATCAACCTCTGACTGTGACAACTTAGGACAATGCAATGTACAGGCCCGCATCCAGAGGTACAGTCACAACTGTCATGTGTGTCAACCATTCATGCCTGCAGAAACATAACATACATTGTGTGTGTCTCCCAAAAACAGGTAATGATGGGGATACAGCAGCAGACGCTGAGGAGTCCCTGTCCCAGGCTCAAGGGGAAACAGAGCTCACTGGTGTGGAACAGCCTCTGCCCTCCTCGGATGACGAAGACCTACCTGGCACCTCCGGAGCAAGTCATCATGCAGCACCAGCAGGACCACCAGCTGCACCCCCTGCACCCATCCCTCCAACGACTGTCAACACACATACCACCCCTGCTGACACGGACAGACCAAGGAGCACCACCAGCACCAGCACAGGGACCCTGGACCAACGTGGGGCTATGGACACCAACATCACCAACAACCCCCAAGGGGGCCCAGGGTCACCTGTGCGTGCCACCTCAGGTACTGCACGTGTCGCCAGGGGTGGTGGGAGGGGTGGGAGACATAGGTCACTGATCGCAGAGGGGTCTGGACTGCATGATGACCCACAACTGGTACGCATAGCCGATGCGTACCAGTCCAGCACCGGAGAGCTCAGCCAGGTAGTGGGGCTCCTCAGGGACATTAAACAGCAGCAGGCTGCCCATCATGCCCGCTTGGACTCGCACATGTCCCGCGTGGAGTCCAAGTTGGACACACTGCAAGAGATGACGGCGGTGCATAGGGACATATTACAATGCCTCCGCCAGATGAGCAGCAACCAGTCAACATCTCCCTGTGTGCCCACAACATCTGGTGCTGAAACAACTGCAACTGCCACAGGGAGGGAGGGAGGATGACTCTGGCGGAGAGTCCCCTGCACCGCAGCAGCCTGCACTTGAGGGTCCCCCCCCAAAGAAAAGGGGTCGTCCGAGGAGGGGCAAGTGAGAGGCCGATGGCCATGTGCAACCCCCAGGAAGCCAAAACCTGTACTGGAAAATCACCTTTGTGCGCAAACTGTTCACCCTGTTGACCGCAACACAACTCCCCCACATGACATGGGGAGTACAAGTTGGACCAATGTATCAGATGACTGTGGACTTTATTCTGGACATATCTGCTACCAGGACTTCCAATTCATCTAGGAACTTAGGATTGAAATCAAAATGTACAGCACCCACCATCCTGTGCACTATACACACACATGTATGACAATAAACACACTAAAACACCATACCTGCCTCTGTTGTGATTCCAACGTGGTTCCTGTCATGGAGATGATGACCTGCGAAATTACAATGTGCATGCTAACTGCTACAGCAAGTACAACACAGGCATGTGAGTCATGGCAACGTGACTAACCCTGGGCAAAGCACTACGCTACGCTCGCGTAGTTTGCGAAGTTTGCGCTACTTCGCACAACGCGAATTGCACGTAGCACAGTGCAAACACGCGTAGCGTAGCGTAGCGTAGTGCAGCGGTCATTTTGCTTGCTCGCGGTCCTCAACGTCAAGTTGGCGACCGCGAGCAAGCAAAATGACATCCCGGCGAGACTTTTTCCTCGTTCGCGATCAGCAACATCAAGTTGCCGATTGCGGCGTGGAAAATAAACCTCCCGGCGAGATTCTCAACGCGGGGAGGTCGGGTTTCTCATTGCGAGTGGTCGCGTATGCTCGCGACCGCTCGCGATGAGAAACTACCAGTCCGCGTTGAGAAAGCTGCCGCTCGAGTAAAAATCTACTCGAGCGGCAGTAAAAGACAGCTCGCACTGTGCAAGATGCCGTTTTCAATGATTGCACAGTGCGGACAAGCATCCGGCACTGTGCAATCATTGCGAACAGTGCACTATGCAGTTCGCGTAGTGCTACGCGTAGCTCGCGTAGTGCGAACTGCACTTTGCGTAGCTTCGCGTAGCGCTACTTCGCGAACTACGCCCAGGCTTAAACGTGACACATATGAGGGAGACACACCACCAGGGTTACACAACATATACACACCTAGCCCATCTGACTCATCGCCTACACTGATGTTGCCAGGAAATACGGTGCAATGCACAGACACAACACCTATTCACAGTCTCTGTCAACTAGCCCACTGGTGCAGTAAGCAAATGTCAGTCAGATGTGTGACCACAGACAACGCACATCACAAAGTGAAGCACAGGTTTATTACACATTTGCAACATGTTGTAACCACTACAGATGCAAGGCAATCCCACCTGGCAGCGGGTACACAGTCAACAAGTGTAGAAGGAAGGAAGTCCATGGGTGTGGCGCACATCACCTGTAGGGACACGACAGCTACCACCCTGGAAGTCGAATCACGGTGTTGGGGATCACAGTTGACCAAACCACTCTGAAAGTACCCTGTGAAGGACAGAAATGAAACACAGTCAAAAGCACTGAAGAACAGGACAGAACTGCAATACTCATGCCCAATACATGTCACAAGATACCCACCCAGAACCAAGTTAGCATGTCAACACTGTTGGGGAGTACAGACTACCTGTAAGGACACATCGCTACACGCATACAGTCATGTAGCACATGGACACACTCAAACAGCACCAGAGCACCACCAACACATATCATGCATACTCACATCATTGACATGACATCTCTGGATACTCACATTCAGCTGAAGAAGTTGGTGATGAGCTGTGTGCGGACATCATCATCATCATCATCATCACTGGCATCGTGGTCCAGACCAGGATCCTCCACAGGTGGCGGATGTTGGTCATCGTCATCCAGGATGAGAGGCAACTCCTTCCGCACTGACAGGGTGTGTAGCATGCAGCAGACGATGACAATCTTGCACACCTTTGCTGGGGCATATGGGAGGGCCCCTCCTGTCTTGTCCAGGCAGCGGAAGCAGCTCTTCAGGAGACCAAAGGTCCGCTCAATCACTCTCCTGGTCCGACCATGTGCCTCATTGTAGCGCATCTGGCCTGGTGTCACAGGGTTCCTGAGGGGCGTCAGCAACCACGGCATGTTGGGGTATCCGGAGTCACCTACATACAGACAATTGCACATTAGCTGAGTTGGAAAAGAGGGTGGAACACTACATTGCAGAACACACACAATGGCACTAAGTCAATACACACCTACAAGCCAGGCACGCTGGTTCCACATCTGTGACATCATCCTCGGGATGCGACTACTCCTCATCACGTAGGCATCGTGTGCAGAACCGGGGAAACGGGCACAGACGTGTGAGATGCTCATATCTGCAAGACATACCACCAGTGCATTGACCGAGTGGTAGTGTTTGCGGTTCCTGTATGCCTGCTCTTGGGCCTGTGGTGGTACCAAAGCAACATGTGTCCCATCAATGGAGCCAATGACATGCGGCATCCTCCCCAGGGCATAGAAGTCACTCTTCACGTCAGTGAGTTGTTGGAGTCTAGGGAAATAGATGTACTGGTTCAGGTAAATCAACATAGCCTCCAAAACATCGCGGAGCACACGGCTGAACATGGTCTGTGACATCCCACCAGCAGTCGCCACAGTGTGTTGAAAGGTACCGGTGGCAAAGAAGTGTAGGGCTGCCATCACCTTCACCTTGGGGGTCAGCGCTGTAGGGTATGTCCGGCCAGCTTGCAAATGTGGGGCCAACCGCACCGTCAACACCTCAATCAGCGGCCTGATGAAGCGGTACCATCGGATGCAGTCCCGTTCCACCATGGTTGCAAGGTCAGGGAATGGTCTATGGACAGCTGGTGCCCTGCAGTGCATAGGTGAAGAAAGAAAGATTGTCAGTCACCCCACATATGTGGCATTGACCATACTCAATATCACATGATACATCATTATGAGTCACAAGTACATGATGTGTGCAGTTCCGTAAGGGCATGTATGGCACATGCATGTCCAACATCTAACATCACAGTTCAACAAGTGGCATCAAAAGTCCCAGGTTGTGCCATGGGATATCATGAGGCCGTGTCACAGTTCCCATCTCCTGCTGCCACGTTCCAAACACACCCCACAGTGACATGTGAGGACAGATGTGCCCCAGGCATCACAGCTCAACGACAGGTAGATTCCCAGGGACCCTGTATTGCCACATGGACACTGGCATGACATGGTGTATCATGAATACACCACGGCAAAACAACCATGACCCCCACAGGTAGTGGTCCCTGTTGCCTCTGCAGGACAGACATGGACGTCTGTGACACACACACGTACAACATCAAAGTCCATGCACAAACAACGTGGATGTGGAGACTGTCTCCCATTGTGCACATGGAATCAGAGACATTGTAAACACAACATGCACACAGACTGTGGAGGACCATCACCATTGTGGCAATGGGTCACCCTGGGACGTACATACCGTCACACATGGGACTCAGGGGGTATGTGACATGACATACACATACACCACCGTGAAATGTGACCATGCCACATGCACAGAAATGAACAGTTGCACATCACAGTGGTCATGTACATGAAACACCAAGGATTCTGTCCCCATGAACACATGCACAGCCTGGGAGTGGCTGCCCCCAAGTGCCACCCACAGAACAACATGTTCACCCCCATACACGGAATAGGTAATGCAGCCTTACATGCCTCAGGATACAGTGTGGACAGGGTGTGGTGTTGTAGGTGTGCCCCTCACTCCCTGGGAAGTATATGTTGCTGGCATATATTCACCTGTGACAGGCATGGTGACAAATGCCAGTGACTTGTACAGGGATGCGTTGTACAGCAATGGACCGATCGGTGTGCCCGGCCGGCCCATTGCATTCAATGTGAGCGGGTACGCGTTGTATCCGCAATACGCGTTGAACAGCAATGGACCGATCGGTGTGCCCGGCCGGCCCATTGCATTCAATGTGAGTGGGTACGCATTGTATCCGCAATACGCGTTGAACAGCAATGGACCGATCGGTGTGCCCGGCCGGCCCATTGCATTCAATGTGAGCGGGTACGCGTTGTATCCGGGTATGCGTTGAACAGCAATGGACCGATCGGTGTGCCCGGCCGGCCCATTGCATTCAATGTGAGCGGGTACGCGTTGTATCTGGGTACGCGTTGAACAGCAATGGACCGATCGGTGTGCCCGGCCGGCCCATTGCATTCAATGTGAGCGGGTACGCGTTGTATCCGGGTACGCGTTGAACAGCAATGGACCGATCGGTGTGCCCGGCCGGCCCATTGCATTCAATGTGAGCGGGTACGCATTGTATCCGGGTACGCGTTGAACAGCAAAGGACCGATCGGTGCGCATCCATTGGCTATGGCCTGGCCTGGCAACGGACGCGTTTTCAAATCTTGAACGAGTCTGATGCTGGAAATTCAGTTGGTCACCCACAACAATGTTGCAAATTCATGGGTGTCATGAAGTTGAACTTTTGAAGGATGCTGTGGGCGTGTGTAAGTGGTGCAATTCCATGGATTGGCCAGATTCAGAAGATGCTAAAGACTTGGACCTATCACTTTGGACACATGGGATAGTATCTGCCTCTGCAGCACACATATAATGCTGGCTGTTCCCCTGAGAGCTCACTTGCCTGCACTACATGCTCCAGGACGACATCTGCCACCACCACTGCTGCTGTATCTGCACCCTCTGGACCCTGCAATGGCACGTACTGTGGAGAGAGCCCCAGCCTTCAGCACTGAGGAGAACCAGGCCCTGCTGGACAGCCTCCTTCCACAGTACAGCAAGCTGTATGGGAAAGCAGGGGAGCAGGTGAGTGTGCTGTCCACTGCCTTACTAAATGTGCATGTTGTCTGACTAGCAAGGCTAACAGTCTGCACGCCACTGGCTAGCAGGCTCACTGAGTAGTTGTCACCCCCCATAGTGTGTAGTTACATGCACTGAACAGGTATAGTGCAGTGACAGTGCATTTAAACAAGGTTTTACTTCCCAGGCAATGATACCATGTAGTAACTGCTGGCATACTGTCCATAGCCATCGTTGCACTGCCTGTGTACATCATGTGCCCCTGTGATTGAGACATGTATATCCAACTGTGTAATGCACGGATATGTTGCATGTGTAGTAATGGCATTCCCACTTTGTCTTCCTCACAGGTTGATGCCCACCAGAAGCAGAAGATATGGCTGGCCATCGTCCGGGCAGTGAGATCCGTGGGGGACTACAAGCACCGGATCCGCAACTGCCAGAAGAGGTGGCAGGACCTTCGGGCTGGACCCGGAGGATCGCACGGGTCCAGCTGAAGCTGTCGCCTCCTCGCAGGAGGGGCGGACACCGGACCCTGACCCCCCACATGCTCAGGATCCTGGCGGTGGTCTTCCCTGATCTGGATGGGCAGCTGAAGGCTAGAGAGCAGCAAGGAGGGGGTGAGTCCATGACTGCATTGTGAACTTTGTCTGCCATGCTATGTGCCCTCCTCTGGCCTGGTTGAACTTCCACAGTACATCAGTCATGTGGTCCAGGACCCATGTCCCTCGATTGTGCACTGCCCACTCCTCATCTGATACCCAGGTGTGGCCCTTGCAGTCAGGGAATTGTGTCACTTGGGTACTGTGTCCTTGCAGTTTGCTTGACTCAAGGTGGGGGACAGCATCTGTTCCCCTAACTCTGTGGTGGGCATCATGGGTGGGTCCTTTGCTTACACAATGCCTGTGTTCTGACATGTAATCTGCGTGTTACTTTGATATGTGGTCCAATTGCTGAGCTGATCCACCACATGTGCCTGGAGTATCTGGCACACACCCATGCTGCGGGTGGGAACAATGCTTGGGCCCCAGGAGTGTGTATATTACGTGTGTCACACATACTTAGCCAGCTACCTACTGTCCAGGGATCATCCCTCATTCATGTGGGGAAGGACAGTCATGCCTACTCCAGGCCATACAATACACTCTGTACTCCCACTCCCGTGTATCAGCTGACACGTTGTGCTCAGTGATATGTCCCCTCAGGTGTCTGCCTCTGTGTCAGTGTGCTGTGGCTTCCTTGTCATGTCTGCTGGGGTGTCTCTCGGTTGGGGCTCAGCATGCCACCGGAGATGTGACCATAGTAGACGATACTTGGGTGACACATAGGTGTTTGATCACCTGACCGTGCAGACTGGGGTATGCGAATGTGAAGTTCAGGCAGCTGTTTCCCATTCACAGCAGATTGTGAGGTGCTCAGGTTCAGAGGGTTGTGTTACAGGTCTCCCATATGTCCAATCGGTATGACGTGGACAGATAAGGGTTCAGATGATGTGGTGTGTGGGGGATGTACATGTGCACTTGTTCAGCTCCAGGACTTGCATTCCCCATGACCTACTATTGTGACACAGTGCAGACTGTTGTTGTCTGGCTGCCCTGCCCATGTGACTGGAGACAGTGATGTATGACTTAGCAGGTATGCCTGTGCCATGGCATGTAACTTCCCATTAGTGATCCTGCAGGGGAGTGACATGTGCTACATGCACACCATTGTGGCAATGGCTATCAGGACATGGGTGCATCATGGTGTCTGTCGCTGGTATGCATCACATGCATTTCATATTTGACTCTGGGCATCCCTTTCATCCGGACACCTGTACTGACTCAGTGGCAAGAGTTGTGATGTGTGCATGTTCACATGCTTCACCGTGTTTTCTGCACTGTCCAACTACTGTGTAGGTGGTGCATGTGTCCACAATGGGGTATTGCCATCCAACAGACACCAGACAGATGTGTGCAAGGCCAGGATGGATGTGAGTGCCATGGTTGACCATCAGACTGACAATTGGCTACTCCTATTCTGTTTGGGCACTTTTGGCAATGTTCAACTAAGGATGCCAGGGCTTGCACTGTAATGTGCTGTACTTACTGTGGTGTGTGCGTTCGGTGCAGGTGACTGATGTCTGTCTGTTTCCCTATTGTTTGCAGATACATCCACAGCCACAGGAGGGGACAGCTCCACGGACCAGGAGGAGCCGCAGAGCCAAACTGGGTCAGCAGCCGAGGAGTGGTCGGAGGGACCCAGTGGCACGGAGGGCGAGGGGAGCCACACCGAGGAGTCCTCAGCACCATCCACCTCAGCTGAGGACCACAGCAGCTCGGAGGATGACTCCCTTGTGGATGCGGGTGTCAGCAGACACCACACCCCAGCTAGTGTTGCTGTCCCCGCCACCCCCACCACCACCGCCCTCCCATCGGCTCCCATTCCCGAGGTCCGTGGAGGCTCCCATGTTCGGGAGCGTGTCTCCTTCGGGCCAGGCACCGCACCCCCTGCCCCTGTGTCCCCTGCTGCCCTGAGTGAGGAGTCTGTGTACCTCCTTTGCCAGCTCCATGTAGGGCAGACAGCGATGCTGAGTGTCCTCCATGCACACACCACTCTGTTGACTCAGCTGGTGTCGTTCATGGAGGGCATCTCATCGGGCATGTCTGCCCTACAGAGGGGCAATAGGTCCATGGACTCCTCCCTGACGACAGCAGTGTCCCTCCTCTAACAGTCCCTCACCCCTCCTGCCTCTGCCCCATCCACACTCCCCAGCACCTTACCTGTCCCAAGCACACACACACCGGCACAGGCACACACCAGCACAGACACGAGCAGCACACAGACACACACACCACAAACAAGACGCACACGCACGCACAGTCAGGGGACTGAAACCACACTCACGGGGGATGGGGCCCAGGCACACACACACGCATCCACGAGCACTGCGCAGTCCTCAGTTGCCTCTCCCTCCAAAGCCCCCTCCCTTGCCTCACCTGCAACCCCAAAGACAAAGCGGCTCTTCCTCAGTGACCTCGGCCTCTTCCCCTCCGATCCAGCTGATCCAGCATTCAGGGGGAAGAGGAAGCCCACCCACATGGAGCGGAGTGCCCCTTGCCCCTGGACACCTTCCCCCAGGAGCAGACCGACTGACGCCCCCATCCGCAAGTCCCCCCGGACCCGGAAGAGCAAGACCCCGCCGCCGCCATGCAGCTCAGGCACCTAGTCTCCTTCCTCCATCCCTCAGGCCCCCACTCCACAGGTGCCACCACCACACCCTGCCCCAGGTTCCCCCACCCACAGATACACCATTCCCAAAAAGATCCGGCCTTCTCCCCCTGCCACTTGCTCTTCCGGCCCCACACCCCCGCTGCGCTTGTCTGTGCCACTGGTGTGGAGACGGTGTCCTCCCCTCTGTCCTGCCCACCTTACCTGATCCCCATTCTCCTCCCCTGGTGGTAGGCACTGCAGTGGAGTCCACTACCACCCTGTCTGACTTGGGCACTGCAGTGGGGGACCTGTCCACTTCATCTGCACGGTCCACTGCAGTCGTGCCGGCACCCACACCATCAGTGTCATGCCCCCAGTTGTGCCGGCACACACCAT
Organism: Calotriton arnoldi; assembly: GCA_963921515.1. Lineage (NCBI taxonomy): Eukaryota > Metazoa > Chordata > Amphibia > Caudata > Salamandridae > Calotriton > Calotriton arnoldi. The sequence goes on along the minus strand of CAWUFW010020555.1, from coordinate 109,431 downwards.
GTCAGACACCTCCACTGCAGTTGTCAGTGGCTCTTCAGCACCCACCACCCCTTCCCTGCCTCCTTCTGGTGAGCCCTGATCCTGTCCCTGCGGTGCCTGGCCTGCCCCCCGTATACCCCTCCGAGGGGATTGTCCCTGGTTTTTATCAGTGCAGGCATGCGTAGGGTGACATCTGCCACTGTCACCCTGTTTAGACTTTCAGGATGGACTGGCCATTGGCCTTTGTTTCTTTTTACTGGACTTCAACTTTTGAACCCACATATGCTGAATAAAGCGACTTTCTGTTCTCTAGTGCTTTTGCTTCTGATGTACATGATGTTGATGATGCTAACCATGCCCTTGCTGCAGTGATGGTGATATTTGGTCTCATGAAAATGAAGTGTTACTGTTCAGGAACCCATGGGGTCCAGGGGGAATGTGTCCTATCCTGTGGTGTATCCATGTCATCCTTAGCAGCATCTGAAGGTGTCATATTTTCAATATTTGGCAATGGGATTTCCTACTTACATTAGCAATGTCACATCTGTGGCTTCCACCCCTGCACATCTGTTGTGCTTGCCATTGTTCAATTATTCTACTTCCCTGACCGTGTGGCCATCTCCACTGGACATGCAGGTTTGGGCATCAATGGGGAAGGACTCATCTGTGTTGTCAGTGCAACTTGCTATACATGTGTGTTGGATCTGTGCTGATGATTTTGTTGACACTCCCATGACCAGGCTGATGTGACGGGAGCCTTCATTTGGTGCAAATTGTTGACTGTGTGACCAAGTGTTCTGCTGACATGATGGAGCCCTACTGTGGCAACATATGGCACAGCTTTCCTCACACAGGAGTGGAGTCCCCTCATGGCAGTGTGTACTCCTGTGACATCGCCTGCGCCCAAGGTGTGTGTTGTATGAGCATGTCTGTGTGTTCACTTCCATTTTGCTGTGCATGCTGGGATCCCTAGTTGTGTTCCTGTTTGTGATGCTTGCTGAGTTGACCTATGTTCCCCCAAAGTCTTCTCCCTGGGTTCTCTGTGATGTGGGTGCATGGCACATTACTGGTCATCAGGGTGTCACCCATAGGTGTGTTGGCTGTGAGGGCTGAGTTTGTGGGCAGACGCAGATGGGTCACAGTCAGGATTCCCCTTGGCACTTGTTGTTTACACCTGTCATGTGATTTCCAGTTTGTGTTAGCTTTCAGTGATTGTGACACGTTGTGTGAGTGACTGCTGGCACTCCTCAGGGTCAGGGCTGCAATGTTGGTAGTTGTCGATGTGTGTTCTTTGTGGGTGACCTTGGCTTCTTCATTGGTGTGGGACTGTGGCTGGGATCCCATTGGTTGGTGTGGTATTGCCGTCATGTCCATGTACAGCGTAGTGTGCAGTGTGTCAGACATTCAAGGGTCTTGTTGAGTGGCCATGTGTGATGTGTTTCTGCACCTTGGTTCCCACCACCACCCATGGGATTGTCATGGGTGCATGGGCAATGTCACCAGTGCATGTGTGCTTCACTGCTGCACATTGTTGGAGGTCGAGGTGTGTGGTGTTGAGTGTGTGCAGATGAGAGTTGTTGCACGGCTAGACCCCTGCCTCCATGTTGGCCTTGGCTTACTGGCCGTGCTGATTGATTTGTGCTTGTGTAGGTGTGATGGTAGTTTGTTGCTCAGGACACATGACTGTGGTTCACAGTGTGAACGACATCTAGCTTTGTCATCACAGTGGGATTGTAATGCAGCCCAGGGTCACCACATTGTGGGGACCCTGGGGGTAGTGCTGTGGTGTCTCTGTGTCTTGCTGTGTCAGTTGCTGTTCCTACATGCTTGTGTGACATGTGTGATTAGTGCTCCCTCTCATCTAACAATGCCTGATTGCCCACATAGGGGATTTGGATCCATGAGTTACCTTTGTGTGGCACTGTATGCACATCTGTGTAATTGGTATTCAGGCCTCATCATGTGTTGTGTGGTTGCCTGGGGACACTGGCACCCCCTCACCTGTTGTGTTTGATGTGCAGTGTGGGTCTGCCTGTTTGTGTTTGTGCATCTGCACCACTGCATTGGCATGTCTTTAGTGTGCCATTGGCTGTATGTTGTTTGGTGGGTTTCCCCTGCTGTCCCTGGGACTCCTAGGTCATCAGTCAGCACAATGATCATTGTTTGTGTGTCCCATTGCTGCCCTGGTATGGTATCTGTTCACCTCACATCTACAGTCTCCACAGGGTATCTGCATTTGTGTGCCCATTGGTGCAAATATGTGGGTCTGCATTATCATGGTCACTTCTGTCATTGTGTCATTGATGAATGTTGACAGTGTCAGCCCCCATGGGTGATGTTTGTCTGCACATGGCCAAAGGTATGTCTTATTTGCACTGCAGTGTTTGCCTCCCCCAATCTATGTTGCTATGGGACACAAGCACTACTTTGCCACTGATGTGTTTGTTGTTCTGTGACCAGGAATCATCCATGCAGTTTGGCAGTTGCAGCTTTTTCAATGTCAACACTTACATTTTGGTCACTGTGATGATGGGGGTTTGAACCCCATTGCCACAATGTTCAAGATGTGCTTCAGCTATGGGCCCCACACTTACCTTTTGGTCACTGTGATGATGGGGGTTTGTACCCCATTGCCACAATGTTCAAGATGTGCTTCAGCTATGGGCCCCACACTTACATTTTGGTCACTGTGATGATGAGGGTTGGACCCCATTGCCACAGTGGTCATGGTCTGCTTGCATTGTGGGGGCCACACACATTTATGTGTGGCACATGTGATAGGGGGTCACATTGTATGTTCAAAGTCATGTTCAGTGTTGTAGCCATTTGACACAGTCTACACACGCTTGTCATGGTGTTGGGGGATGTCTTTATGTTGCATTGTTTATGTTGGTGTGTGCTTGTTGTGTCATGTATTAGCCATCCTGTGAGTGGGGGTGATAGTAGTTGTAGGCATCTGGCACCCCCTGGGTAAGGGTGGTAGTAGTGGTAGGCATCTGGCACCCCCTGGGGAGGGGTGGTAGTAGTGGTAGGCATCTGGCACCCCCTGGGTAGAGGTGGTAGTAGTGGTAGGCATCTGGCACCCCCTGGGGAGGGTGGGAGTAGTGGTAGGCATCTGGCACCCCCTGGGTAGAGGTGGGAGTAGTGACAGGCATCCAGCCCCCATGGGTAGAGGTGGTAGTAGTGACAGGAATCTGGCACCCCCTGGGGAGGGTGGGAGTAGTGGTAGGCATCTGGCACCCCCTGGGTAGAGGTGGGAGTAGTGACAGGCATCCAGCCCCCATGGGTAGAGGTGGTAGTAGTGACAGGCATCCAGCCCCCCATGGGTAGAGGTGGTAGTGGTGACAGGCATCCAGCCCCCCATGGGTAGAGGTGGTAGTAGTGGTAGGCATCTGGCACCCCCTGGGTAGGGGTGGTAGTAGTGGTAGGCATCTGGCACCCCCTGTGGAGGGGTGGTAATAGTGGTAGGCATCTGGCACCCCCTGGGTAGAGGTGGGAGTAGTGACAGGCATCCAGCCCCCCATGGGTAGAGGTGGTAGTAGTGGTAGGCATCTGGCACCCCTGGGTAGGGGTGGTAGTAGTGGTAGGCATCTGGCACCCCCGGGGAGGGGTGGTAGTAGTGGTAGGCATCTGGCACCCCTGGGTAGAGGTGGGAGTATTGGTAGGCATCTGGCACCCCCTGGGGAGGGGTGGTAGTAGTGGTAGGCATCTGGCACCCCCTGGGTAGAGGTGGGAGTAGTGACAGGCATCCAGCCCCCATGGGTAGAGGTGGTAGTAGTGGTAGGTATCTGGCACCCCCTGGGTAGGGGTGGTAGTAGTGGTAGGCATCTGGCACCCCCTGGGGAGGGGTGGGAGTAGTGGTAGGCATCCAGCCCCCCATGGGTAGTGGTGGTAGTAGTGGTAGGCATCTGGCACCCCCTGGGTAGATGTGGTAGAAGTGGTAGGCATCTGGCACCCCCTGGATAAGGGTGGTAGTAGTGGTAGGCATCTGGCAACCCCTGGGTAAGGGTGGTGGTAGTGGTAGGCATCTGGCACCCCCTGGGGAGGGGTGGTAGTAGTGGTAGGCATCTGGCACACCCTGGGTAGAGGTGGTAGTAGTGGTAGGCATCTGGCACCCCCTGGGGAGGGGTGGTAGTGGTGGTAGGCATCTGGCACCCCCTGGGTAGAGGTGGGAGTAGTGACAGGCATCCAGCCCCCCATGGGTAGAGGTGGTAGTAGTGGTAGGCATCCGGCACCCCCTGGGTAGGGGTGGTAGTAGTGGTAGGCATCTGGCACGCCCTGGGGAGGGGTGGTAGTAGTGGTAGGCATCTGGCACCCCCTGGGTAAGGGTGGTAGTAGTGGTAGGCATCTGGCACCCCCTGAGGAGGGGTGGTAGTAGTGGTAGGCATCTGGCACACCCTGGGTGGAGGTTGGAGTAGTGACAGGCATCTGGCACCCCCTGAGTAGGGGTGGTAGTGGTGGTGGGCATCCAGGTCCCTATGTGTATATGTGGTATTGGTGATGGCCATCCCGCCCCTATGGTGCTGCTGTTGCTGGTGTAAGTAATTTCTGCATCCCTCTGTGTGTGTGTGATATGTCGGGTACGTGTAGTTTGTTTTTGTGCTTGATGTCTGACTTACCTTCTGCGCCGTACGCGTCCGTGCCTGTTCCGGTAGTAGATGTAGAGTATTGGTAGGATCGGCACGATGGGATTCATAGTTGATTCGTCTCGTTCGTCTTTCTCTTTGCTTCGCCTCGTCCTCGTCGCTGGCGTGTTCGTCTCGTAGCCGTGGATCGTGTTGTGGCGCGAATCGGAGCTTATGTGCGCCTCTCCCGCATGCTTTGATGTGCCGTGCGTAGCGACGGGTTCGGCGCGTACGGAAAGCGCATCGTACTTGTCCGGCCGGACGGGGCTGCGTTTGGGCCTCCGTGCGACTCGATTCTGCGTTTGCGGATCCGGCTCGGTCGGAGAACAGGACCTGGATTGGGTGAGTACGACTGGGTCGGAATCTATGCAGTTGTGCGCATCGTACTTGCTCGTTCGGAAGAATGTGCGAATCGGTCGGGAAACAGGCATTCGCCTGGCTTTTTTCCCGGCCGAATAGTGTTGGGTGCGCCTCCGACCGAGATCGGAATCGGCCCCTGAGTAAAAACTATAACTCAACCAACTATTGGAAGTATCGAAATTTCAGATCATGCAATAATCTCGCTTCACTTACAAACAGGTAATTTTTCTGTCTCTCATTCCCGTTGGCGCATGAATGTCGATGTTGTTCTTCAAGACGCTCATAAGGATACCATTTTAAAAGCTATTCATGAATATTTTTTACATAATCCTGATGATGTCACCTCCCCTATTATAAAATGGGATGCTTTTAAAGCTTATTTAAGAGGAATTAGTATTTCTATTATGGCACATGAGAATAAATCGTTTAACACCAAATTATTACACCTAGAAAAACAGATTGCAAAATTTGAACGACTGTTTATCTCTTCTCAGAATCTTGATTTTAAAACCTCACTGCAAAAATTTAGATATGAGTATAATTCAATGTTGAGTAAAAGAGCCGGTATCCAGATTACCAACCAGAAAGCTAAATTTGCATACAATGCTAACAAGTCAGGAAAACTTTTAGCTAATTATCTCCACATCAAGAAAGATAGGAATCAAATTCACGCTATCCACAGACACAATGGTACCGTTGCTGTATCGACATCAGATATTATAGATGAATTTCTTCAATTTTACTCTTCATTATATAGTAACCCGAATCTTCTGGATTCTCAAATTATTGATAATGTTTTAATTGCTGCCAATCTGCCACAACTTTCCCAGTCTGATAAAATCCAATTTGATAACCCTATCATGACAGATGAATATCTGCTTGCTATTCAGTCACTTAAACCTCAAAAATCTCCGGGCCCTGATGGCATTCCTGCAGAATTTTATAAAGCCTTTGCTGACACACTCATTTCTCACCCACATCATTTATTTACTACATTTGCTCAATCTGGCTTACTCTGTGGCTCTTTTACAGAAGCATTAATTATAGTTTTACCTAAAACAGATAAAGATCACACTAAAGTTTCAAATTATCGTCCTATTTCTCTGATCAACCAAGATTGTAAAACTTTTGCAAAAATCCTAGCCACCAGATTAGCTCGAGTTTTGTCGTCCTTTATCCATATTGATCAATCTGGATTATGTCAAAACGTTTCTCTGTTAATAACACAAGACTCCTTTTTCATGTTATTGATAAGGCCTCTACTCTTACCTCTCCTGCCGGCCTCCTAGCTTTAGACGCGGAGAAAGTGTTCGATAAGGTTCACTGGCAATTGCTTTTTCGAACACTTTCTTTTTTTATTTTTGGTAATAATTTTATAAAAATGATATTGACTTTATATGGCTCCCCTTCTGCACTTTTATCTTTATAGAGGAACCCGACAAGGCTGTCCATGGTCACCTCTTCTTTTTTTGTTAGCCATTGAACCTTTTCTTTCCCACATTCGAAATTCTGTTGCTATTGAAGGAATTATGTTAGCTGATGTTAACCTTAAAACGTTTGCCTATGCAGATGATGTCCTATTATATTTTAGTAATCCAGCCACATCTTTACCTGCGGTTTTAGAGGTTATACACAAATATTATACTGTTTCTGGTTACACCTTGAATACTCATAAAACACAATTTTTTCCCCTGAACGTTCACTGCACTCCTTCAGTACTAGACAATACTGAAATTATTTGGCAAAAAGAGAAAATCAAATATTTAGGTATACTCTTTTCACTTCCCTTAAAACACTCTGGGGCATATTAGCAAGAACATGCGATAAATATCGCAAACCTTGCTTAGCGCGCCTTTTTTTATCGCCGGCTATCGCTGGATATTACCGCGGAAATAACATGCTATTAGCAAGGTTTATCTCCATTGCGATAAAATATCCAGCGATAGCGGCGAAACCCAGCTTTAACGCGAGAAATCCAGCGATAAAATCCTATCGCTAATTCTGGGGACTTAACCTTACAATCCACCTCCCATTGACTTTCATTGCTAAGTCATGTTTTTATCAGTTCTAAAAAACAAGCGCTAATCGGGGTTAGCGCGCGTTTTTTATCGCTTCGCGGGTATTGCTAATAGGCAATAGGTATGTAAGCGACTGTTTTCTGTCGCTTTTAGTTGGGAACGCCTACCTTGCATGTCATTAGCGATAATTATCGCTGACATGCAAGGCGATGTAAAACCCGGCCGCTATCGCCGGAAAGCTGTCGCTAACGCCTGTTAGCGACAGCTTGCTAATAGGGCGTTAATAATATCGCCGCTTTAGCGGCAAAAAGTGCCGCTAAAGCGGCGATAAAGCCCATGATAATATGCCCCTCTGTCACTCTCAATTGTGACTTTTTATTTACCAAAATTGCAGGAAAATTTCGTCAATGGTCCACTCTACATTTATCATGGTGGGGGAAACTTGAAACCATTAAAATGATATTAGCCCCAATTATTTTCTATACTTTGTCTATGATCCCTATACAATTGCCTCTCTCAGTCTACAAAAAAATTGACAAGCTTATTTCTAAATTTATATGGAACCACAAACCCCCTCGTATTGCTTATACTAAACTTAAATTATCTAAACTGAATGGAGGATTTGGTATGCCCGATTTTTTAAAATACCATAAAGCATTTATTTTAACTCAAACTCTTTAAATCTTCCCCCATCATTGCGTCCACTAAATTGATTATTCCTGATTTTGACGCATCCTTTTCATCACGTATTTCAGATTCTACTATGATCTCCCGTTGGCATAATCCTATATTAAAATGTAACCGTCCAATTACATTCTGGAAACTGTGGATTTTGGCTGGCATTTTTGTTTCTCCAGGATATTTATGAAGATGATGCTTTATTATCTTTCCCTGAACTACAGGGCAGATTCATGTTACCCAGTACCGAAGCCCTTAAATATGAAATTCTTTGTAACACACTGCTTAAAACATCCAAATATGCTACCCCAAATTAAGACTCCAGATTCGGTAAGTTGTATTAAAGCTTTTTCTGCCTCTCAACATACTGTCTCCAAATTTTATAAACAACTTCATTGTACAAATACTACTAACCTTACCTTTTTATCCACCTTTTGTAATGCAGAACTTTCCTTGAATTTTTCGTTAAAAGAGTGGAGACAAATATGAACCATAAATATTTCAGGATAGTTTCCTGTATCATTGTCCCAAACCAATGCCTTTATTCTAATTGTATATGGACCCCCTATAAATTATTTAAGGCTAAACTCATTGACTCCCCACTTTGTTGGAACTGCAAATGTTATGATGGTACTTTGAAACATATGCTTTTTGAATGTAATGTAACATCTCAATTCTGGAAGAATGTTTGGGATATCATTGTTAAAATACTTCCTATTTCTGAGACCCTTACTTACAGCATGCTTATTGGCAAATCTTACATTCTTTCAACCACCTTATTGGAACCCCCGTCTAAACTTTTAAATCTCCTTATCTCCAATTGGAAATCATCTGAAACAATATCAATTCAAGCATGGTGGTCATATGTTATTTGTATTGGATCTGGTGCCTAATTATCTTACAAGGGACCATTAAAAAATACATCGTCATTTCAACAGTTATGGAAACCAATTGAAGATTATATTAATACTTATTTATAAAATATTTAATAACACTATTTGCTTCTATTAACAATTTTGTATAACTAATGTTTTGAGGAGTAGCCTCGTTTCTTTCCTTTTTCACTTTTATAATTTTACTGCTTCTATGACTATGATAAAAACTTTTTGGGGTATATTGATATGGTTATGATAATATTTTAATGTTCATACTATTTCACTATATATACCAACACTGTATCTTTTTTTGTTTGTCTTGTCTACAAAAAATCCTAATAAAATATTTTGAACAGAAAAATATATAGTTGGAAATGCAGCCATCATCGGTCAAATATCAGTTTATCAGTTCATAAAAATACGGACATTTTTTGATGTGATGCGTTTGTTGAGCAGAGCTTAACAATGTTAAACTATGGTTGCAATGGACTTGGGCCTGATTATAAGTCTCTCGTTAAATTCCGACCCAATGCGTAAACTAACCCTGGGCGGAGTTCGCGGAGTTCCGCTTCGCGGAACTCCACGAAATGGAAAAAAAATCCGCCGCGCTACGCGGAGAACCGCAAGCGGCGGAGTGCGATAGAAAAATGCTGTTCGCGGTGATTTGCGGTGCCGGATGCTTGTCCGCACTGTGCAATCATCGCGAACGGCATCATGCACAGCGCAAGCGGGCACTGCTTTTCTTTCTGTCGCTCGAGTAGATTTTTACTCGAGTTGCAGCTGTCTCAACGCGAATGGACAGTTTCTCAACGCCAGCGGTCGCGAGCATACGCGACCACTCGCAATGAGAAATCTGCCCCCCCGCATTAAGAAATCTCGCTCGGAGGTTGATTTTCCACGCTCGCTCTCGCTAACTTGATGTTGGCGATCGCGAATGAGGAAAAATCTCGCCGGGAGGTGGATTTTCCTCGCTTGCGCTCGCCAACATGACGTTGATGAACGCGAGTGAGGAAAAAAACTCTGCTCCGCAGCGCGAAGCAGAGTTTTTGGGAAGTCCGCGATCTCCGCGTAACGCGGAGTGCGGAAAACTCCGCAAACTCCGCGAGCGGAGCAGAGTTCACGCCCAAGGTTAGCGTAAACCCTTTTTTACTTGCAGCTGAAAATTACAAGTTAAAAGGTATTTAATGCATTCAATAATTATTGCATGTGTTAAATACCTCAAGCCTCATTAAATATCGGCAGCTCAAACCTGCCCAAATTTAACAGCAGAAATGTGTACAGTATTTGCCCGATCATGTGGGTTTTGGTATGTTAAACACCAAAAGCTGCATGTTATTCCTCAATAACTTCATAATAGGTGCTATTTATCACACCCAATAAATAACAAACCCCAGGTGTCGTTATTTAGCAGTTGAGATAAATAACACCTTTACTTGTAATCAGGTCCAAAGACACCACTGACATCTTTGCAAGAGATACAATTTCAGCATAGGGGCCTGGTTACTTATGAGGGTCTGCTCAGTTCTATAGCAGCTGGGCAAAAGTGATCTCCCAAATAGACAGACCGAATAGATAGATAGATAGATAGATAGATAGATAGATAGAAAGAAAGAAAGAAAGATAGATAGATAGATAGATAGATAGATAGATAGATAGATAGATAGACAGACAGACAGACAGACAGACGAACGGATGGGCGGACAGACAGGTGGATGGATGGGCAGAGGGACGGACCGACAGACAGACAGACAGACAGACAGACAGACAGACAGATAGATAGATAGATAGTTAGATAGATAGATAGATAGATAGATAGATAGAAAGATATATAGATAGATAGATAGAATTCTACAGGGGAAAGAGTTCACATGCACACTTACATACTCACACACATGCACAGAGGAGGTTGACATTGTCTTGAATGTGAAACAAAATATCTTGCGGTGTTTGAATCTCCTGCCATGCACAAAGCCCCCATTTGCAAATGGCAGTGGAAAAAAGGTAATCAAGCAACAGATAAACATTCAGGTGATGAGTTATGGCTTGTGAATTTTAGTGCTTCTGCCTGTTTGTATCAGAGCCATAATTCTGTTTTAACACCATACAAGACAGGTTTCATTACTTCAGGATATTGACCCCCAGAACACAGCGGCCAACTTATACTGCCATTCCCCTTCCTTGCACTCTAAAGGACTCACACATAGGTTCTCCTTCAGTGTGTACTATAGTTCATTTTAACTGTATAAAGAAAATGACAAACAAGTGCATAAATCTTAAGGATATGGGACCTGAAGTACTGTGTTACTATTGTCTTGAAGCAACCTTAATTGTGGCCATTTCTTATGACGTAAATAATATGGTTTTTGTATTGCAATTTTTAATGTTTTTTCCAAAAGCAAATAAAGGTACAAAATAACACCACATCACTTACATTGCTGCTGACTCACAATTTGGGTTAGTGCTAGCACAAATTATTTCAGTATTGTACAAATGTACCCAGCCCCCACCGCCTCTCCTGAGAAAGTCAGTGAGTAAGCACAGCTGGTCACAGCTTTGCTTTTGAGGTTATATTTACCCAATTTCAGAACAGTGGTTATATTTTTGCCCTGTTATCCGTCATCCAACTAGTCCTCTAATCCAAAGAAATACCTCCACCACTGCCAAGCCATCTTAAATTTCATGGGGTATCCCCTGCTTTCCTGCCTGACCCCCACTCGTCTATAGTTGGCATCGTCAGAACTTCCCAGCTCTTTCCTATGTCTCTCTTAGCAACTACGAGGACGAGCATGCAGAATGTAAGTTTGGGTCTAGGGAGTTCCACCTCGCAAGATATGTCTAGGCTCATAAACTGGAGTTGTAGTGGTATGTCGCATTACAGGAATATGTGCAAGTCATTCATTATGAGCTCTCGGAATTCCTGCACTTTTATGCACCCCAATACGGCATTTTGGTATGTGGCTTTGGCTGTCTCACAGTTCACACAGGTGGAGCAGGTGCTCTCCCCATTTTGTATAATCTGCTCCGATTACTGTAAATCCTTTGTAAAAGTTTCAACTGTATGAGGTGGAAGTGTTCTCTTATTGCCACCTCCCTTGGGTGCATCAGGGCTGCTTCCCAATAAAGGTCCTCCAGTTCTATTTAGTCTGGCTTCTTTTTATCCCTCAGCCTTTAAAGCCCATCAGGCATGTTATTCATGAGAGTCTTATATACAGCAGATACTGCACCCAATTCTAAATCTCCTATAAGTAACCGCCCTTCCAGTGGTGCATATTCTGGAATTGTCACCTAATTAAGAGTTTCCGCATTGAGTGCATGTTATATTTGAATGTACCTATACATTTGTGAATTGTGGAGGTCAAACCTCATGGATTCATTTCAATGTGTCTCTCTCTAAGAGGTTTCCCCTTGTGGAAATCGCAGGGTTTAAATCCCCCGAGCTTGGCCACCTCCCTAAGTAGGGTTCCTTCCCATATGGGCATTTTTCTGTGTGATATTGCCCTACCATCCTAGGGTGTTTCTGGCTCTATCCCAAGCCAATATCATAACTCGTGTTGTAGGATAGAGCCAATATAGGCCCTTTATTCTGTAAATGTAGTGCAGGAAAGACGACATTACCAGTTTCACTCTTTCTAATTGAATAGATAATTTGTTCACTGGGGCATGTATCCAATCATTAACAGGTGTAATTTGTATCACCTAGTCATTTGCCCTTATGTCAGGGAGAAGTATGACGCCATTGCACACATAGCAGGTCAGCGTTTTCAAAGCTATATAAGGGGTGTCACTGTCCCATAAGAGTGTGCAGGGATCTCTCTTTACTCCCTGGAACACCTCCTTTGGTATTAAAAAGGAAGTATTCTGCATTACGTGCAATAACTTTGGCAGCGTGATCAACTTGAGCCATAGCCCTCTTAAAAGCAACGTTGGGGGAGTGCACGCAATTTCGTCATGTCTAGCTGCAGTGGCGTAGCAAGGAGGTGGTGGGTCGCCCCGGGCGGCACGGGTTTTGGGTTCTGCGGCCTCCCCCTGCTCTTACCTACCTCTTCGGGCTGTAATCTCCCCCCTCCGCTCTGCAATCAATCGGCCGCTGCGGGGTGGCAAACAAAACAGAGTAATCTCCCCAGCAACCCCCTGCTCTTCAATGCAGCCACCGCAGGGCGGCACACGCAGCGACCGCCACGGTTGGCCAAAGAGCTAGCTACTAGCTACGCCACTGTCTAGCTGGAAATCCATAACTACTGGTGTCAAGTTTTTTTCAAGAAACAGCTCACTACCCTGTGTAACATATATTCTCAGGTATTTGAACAACACCTCCAAAGCAGTGATGCCTGCGTGGAACTCCTCACTGTATGTCCATCCCACCATCTTGTATACCACAGATTTAATCCAAATGATCCTATATCCAGAGTATCTGCCTAATAGACCATACAGTCTTAGGACCTCTGGGATGGAATCTCGAGGATTATCCAAATACAGGAGTATATCTTCTGCGTATAAGGAGATTTTCTCTTCAAGTGAGGAATCTGGGATTTGAAACCCATTAATTTGTGAATTTGCCCTTAACTACATAGCCAATGGGGGGCAGACTTTGCCTGGCTCCAAGATGGCCGCAATCTAGAGGAGCTCCCCAGCCCAGCATTAAAATCCGACTCCAATCTATGCAATTCCACTCTTGCGTACTGCTATGTGATATCATACCATGCCAGTCTGCAAGCCGGCACTATGTTTCTTGTTGATTATAAAAATACTAATTTAAAAAAAACACATAGCCAATGGCTCCACGCACAACGTGAAGAGGAGGGGTGAGAGTGGACAATCCTGTTGAGTGCTTCTTTGCAGAGGGAAGGCAGAAGAGGTCAGGCCATACAGGAGCACCACCCACTTACAGAACCCCCATACAAAACTAAATATTCATAGTGCCCGAAACAGGAAAGGCCAATGTATTGAGTCAAATGACTTCTCTGCATCTAATGAAATTATTTCCCTTGGGTAACCCACTCGATGGATCTCTTCCATCCAATTGTTAACTCTGCACAGGCATAAAATCAGATTGATCTCTTTAGGTCATGGGGAATGTGATTCACAGAAAACCTAGTTGCCAAGATCGCAGCCAAGATTTTTGCCTCAATATTGAGAAGAGATATATGACTATATGATGCACATCCCTGTGGAAGATTACACTCTTTTTGAATGGGCGCTATAGTAGCTTAAGTCAAATCAGATGGTAGAGAACCCTCCACTCTAGATTAATTGAACAACTTTTGGATATGGGAATTCGGAAGTGCAGAGAATCACTTGTAGATTTCCAGTAGGATTAATTGGGGAACGGGGTCTTCCCTGTCTTCATACGTTTATTGGCCTCCTCCACTTCGCTTTGGGATATCTCCTGGTCCAGTTCCTGCCCCTTGTCTCTCCCCACTGTAGGAATATTGAGTTCCATCAAAAGCTGAGAGATTATGTTCTTGCTTTGCAGGCACTCTGCCTGATAGAATTTAGCATAGTAGCGGGAGAATTCATCCACTAATTCTGTGTACTTTTTGTTTTACCTATCCATCTAGCTACTATCTCCCTCCTGCTAAGTCAGGCAAGCAATCTTCCCACTTTGACTCCTACTTCATAAAGATTTCACTGTTTGGCCAAGTATAGCTGATGGGCCTTATCTTTGAGCTCACTCAGATAGGCCGCCTTGTGTGTCTTGTAGTGTCTCAAGTCCAGGGGTGTTTGATCTGCCACCAGTGAGCGCTCAGGCTCCAGGAGTTCATGCTCCATGCATTGCACCCTTTCAGTTTTTAGTGTTTTCTTTTGATCTATAATATTTTGGACTCTGAACCATAGATCCACTTTATAGGCTTCCCATAGGACTATTTCAGAGTTTACAGATCACTCATTCTCCAGTAGAGTATTTCATCTGTCCTTCTCTCTGCCACCGTCTCAGGGTCCTTAAGTTCCCAGGTGTTAAAGCTCCAGTTCTGGGTACACTCCACCTAAAAACCTTGCAGTCTCATCAGTAGAGATGAGTTGTACAAGATGCCTCTAGGCAACATCTCAACCTAATGAATTCTTGGGACCTCCAACATGGGGATGGAAAAGTAATCTATCCTGGAGAACGTTCTGTGAGCCCTGTAGAAGTATGCTTATTGTCTGTCCCAGGGTGAATCAACCACCACATATCCGTTAGTCCCAGTGACCTGACAAATTGTGACAGTGATGTTTGGGACAGTACGTGCATCTGTAATGGCCTGTTCCTATCTATTATCCTCTCCATGATGTTGTTGAAACCCCTGCGACAATGTTGAGGCTCGAGTTGGCCTCCATCACCCACCCAGGTTCTGGAAGATCTCTGTCTGGAGTTGAGGAGGGGCATAATGAATAGCCAGTGTCAGATGTATTTCCCAAGAACCTTGGATAGCTACATATCTTCTGTTAGATTCTACCCATCTCCTAGTCTCCATGAATAAAGGCTTTTTCTTAAGGAGGATTGCCACCCCCTGCGATCCCCAGGAGAATCCCACATGTGCAAGGGTCATGTAGTGTCCCCTTCCTAGAAGGTAACACTGTGTGCCCACCAGATGTGTCACTTGAAGGAGTATTACAGTCTGAGCTTGTTTCGTTATGTATTGTGCAGCTACCCCTCTCTTAATCTTTGGCCAAGGCTGTACACATTCCAGGAAAGGACGGTCAGGTCATTGTTAAATTGTGGGTTTACCATTCTGTCTGTGTAGAAGAAGGGTTGCATCAATGTGCATGTCTAGCTTACCTCAGGTGAGTTGCCAAGCCAGTCTGCAAAGGTGTAGCAAGCAGTCAAACATAAACAATTCCATTAACCCCCCCCATGGTCCTGCCCCACATTTCCAGTATGTACTAAGCATGAAACCGCTCGCTACCCTACTTATGGAAAGGTCTGTCTCCCCCCCTCCATTTTTCCTTACCCCAAATTACAACAAAACAGGTGGAGGAAGACCTTAGTCACTCTACAGAGTTTCATGTCTTGTAGTCCTCTACTGCCTCAACAGAGAAGTCTGTTTGTGGGGTGGGCTGAACTGGTTGGCCATGCCACCCTGGCATCAGCTTGCCTACTGTGCCGATGGACAGCACCATGGTACGATTTTGAGGATTCATTGTTTTCAGTGAGGCCTCAATGCCGCCGAGGAACCCCTCGCCTGTTGAGATATAGTATGTCCTGGTTTACATGTATCGGCCCTTATCAATTCCTCATCATATCAGGTGTTTGAGACTTCCATTTTGTAGTATATTTGAGGTCAAGCATGTCAGCTGTCCACCCTTTCCCTTGTAACCTCTTGTCTCCCTCTGAGGAATCATCCAGTGCCAGGGACCTTGAAGGACTATCGAGAATGCGGGGTGTCCCTCTGAATGAGCAATATCCCCAGAAAGGGACTAGCTGTGCAGCCTCCATCTCTCTGGACAACTCAGGAAGTGCGGATCAGTGCCTCTGAGTCTGTTCAGGTCTGATTCTCAGTGAAAGTGTGGTCTTTCTTCGAGTAACATCCAAACCTTCTCAGTTGTTTAGAAAAATAAGGTTTTTCCCTGGAAAAGTATTTTGAGCTTGGCGGGGTATAACAGCATGTAGGTCAGGAACATGACTCGGAGCTTTCGTGTGGCTTATGTTCTTCGCTACTTTTGTACTCAATAGTGTACTCCGGGAACACCAATATTTTCCAGGAGTCATACAGGGTCTCCCCCTTATCCCTTGCCTGCTGAGGGTGATGTCTCTATCTGAAGAGTAAACAATTTGGGATATAATTGTTCATGGTGGGCCTCCAGCTGAGGGTTTTACAGTTAGTGCACTAGGTGCCCTCTCAAAAACAAAGCGCACGGAGAAATTTGCTCCTGTCTATAGTTGACAAAAGCCGGTTAGTAAGGAAGTTTACTGTGTCTTTCCCTTCTGCCCCCTCCAGGAATCCAATGAAGCGGAGGTTATTTCACCTTGTTAAGGCCTCAGCATCTTCAGTCTGTCTCACAAGCTCCTTTGTTTGTACAGCCAAGTGACCCATCGTGGTTTTCATGTCTTTAGCCATATCTTCCAGGATCAAGATTCTCATTTCAGCCTCTGAGACCCTGCCACAAATTTTCCAAGGTCATGCCGCAGCGGGGTTGCCTCAGAGCCCACCTCAGCTATTTTCTGTTCAAGTGTTTCCCGTAAGGCCTGTATAGCCAGGATGATTTTGTCGGTAGTCTGACAGGGGAACTCCCAACCCGGTCATGTTGTCCCCTCCACATCTCCCACAAGAGTCATCTGAGATGGGGTGGAATTTGTAAAATTGTCCATATTTCCTTGCTTGGACATTTTCTGTTTCTGTCTTTAGCCATCTCAGCGACCTGTGTGGTCCCAGACCCTGGAGACCCCTGTAGAGGATCAACGTTCCCACTGGAGAAGGATAGCTGATTGGAAGTATGTCATTCTCAGGCCCAATTGGGGGAAGGAGCAGCCCAGAGCATTGTCATGGTTGTGGTATAGCGCATGTATGGGGTTAGGCTCCAGATCAGGTGTCTCCCAGATCAATTACTATCAATGGTCTCCGCTGTTGTCCCGGCCCACAAATCGCCCAGGTTCAGGTAGGGGTTTGCATGAGCAACCAGGAGTCACTGATCCTCCTCAGTCCAGCGCAGGTCACCGACAGACCAACATCGAGGGACCACAGGCCGCAAGAGGGAAATGGGTCATTAACATGTGGGCCTCATGGATGAATCAATTCCTGCCCTACCTCAGGGTTGCGGTGACCCACACCGATAATCCAGCTGATTAGGGAGTTCCCATCCTGGGCCAGAGTCTCCTGCCAGTTAGCCTCCCGATCACCATGTGCAATCTCATTGGTCCCCTTGAGGCATCTGGCAAGGAAGAGGGGCCACCCCTACAAGGGAGCAGAGGCAGCCAGGCATCAACCCCCTGGGATCACCTCAGTCCAGGTACCGTAGGACACCACAGGCCTTCTCTCCCAGTTCCCTGGATCTCTATTCGCAATGGTCTGCCATCTTGGATCCCCGGGCATGGGCCCTTGCAGCTCCAGTTGAAGAGCGAGTCTCTGTCTTTTCCAGGCCTACTTCCCCACTCCAACCTGGAAGGTGTAATGCCTGAGGGTATTGATTTAGTGTCCTTTTTTTGGGGGCTCCAGATGTGGTACTTGGGTGGATGTTGGTCCGATTATTCGGTGAGCCGAACAGAGCTAGCTGTATTCACCTCCGCTTGGCCATCCCGCTGGCCGTGATCCCCTTTAATTATACAGAATGTTTTGTATTTTAGCAGCTTTGTTGTTTTTTTATTAATCTTGGTTTGCAGCCCTGAGGAAGTGCCACGATGGGGGAATGAAATACAATGGCCGTTGCCCTCTCAGATGTGTAATAAAGGATTACTATGTCTGTGATAGAAAGAATTTTCAAATGTATACAATCATCTGAACTTTTATTGAGATATGGTCTCTTTGATTAAATGTAAATTAGGATTTCCTTGTCTATTCAAATTGAGTTGAATCTAATGTTGCCTCTTTTCTTTCCACTGATTTTTGCCCGCTACTCACTTGGTCACCAATTGCGACCATCCACAGATGTTTTCAGACATAGTCCTTTTTCCACATTGGTAGATCATGCAAAGATTTGCAGTGAGAAAAGTGGAGGGCCCAAGCATTTTTCCACAAATGCATTTACCATAGACTTGTTAGACTGACATAGCATAGATGTAATTTGCTAAAGCAGATTAAATGTTATAAGGCACAAAAATGTAGTGATATATTGGGCCTCGGTATACCACTGTAATTTCATTATATACCGCGGTTTATGCCCATGTAAAGGCAGTATATCATTGAGTAATGACTGCCTTTTACAAAAGTTGAAGACACTCATGATGTTTTTACCACACTGTGTTCTGTCTTTTATCTCTAAATATAGGGTACTACAGTTTTATAGGAAGTTTGGTAGGGATGAGTCACTTTATCTGAGTGTATAAAGGTAGGTAAAAGAAGATTTATTACTATATATGTTTTAAAAAATGTTTGTGGAGTATCGCTATACTACCTAGAAAGTACTGTGGTACTCTACACTATTCCACTCAAAGCCAATCCACTCTATGCCACTGCACTGTATGCTACTTTACTCTACGCCACTCAACTCTACACCACTCCATTCTACACTTTTGTACTGTACACAACTCCATTCTATGCCACTCCACTGTAAACCACTCCACTGTACACTACTCCACTCTACTCCACTGTATGCTACTCCACACTACGCTATTCTGCTCTATGCCACTCCACTGTATGTTACTCCACCCTACAACACACCACTTTACAGAATTTCACTCTATCTCACTCCCCTCTATGCTATTCCATGCTACGCCACTTCATTCTATGCCACTCCACCCTACACCACTCCACTCTACTTTATTCCACTCTGCACCACTCCACTCTATCCCACTTTACTGTACGCCACATCACTCGATGCTATTCCACTGTACGCCACTCAACCCTACATCACTCTTCATCACTCCACTCTATGCTATTTCAATTTAGTCTTTATTTCGATTATTACAATCATAAAAGACACAACAAAACAGTGCGGTACCATCCTACACAAATTGATAATACAAGTTGCAAATTACTAAAAAAATCTAAAATACATAAAAAGATAAAATGTTAAAAAACTGTAGCATAACGTTAGTTGAGATTTTTGGGAACGTAATTTCATGACTCAAGCTCTTTTCCAGTGATGTGTTTTGAGTGGCATAGATAATGCGCATGTCCATGATCTCAGTTCATTTAGACAATTAGATAGGACTGGGAGTCGTACATATTTACACGTCAACTAATGACCAAATAAATGATGAAGTTATAAAATTGAGCATATCTATTATGTAGAAATACCACTCAATGCACATTGTTTTTTCAGATTATTTGATCGAATACCCCACGACCAACTCAAGAACGTAGCTATAGCTATTACTACTTGTTCATGTGTATTGGTCCTAAGAATGCGAAGTGCATGTTGACTAGATCTGGTGCCCAGATTTTGACAGATCGGCTTAAGCCATCTGTCTCTGGGGCATTTATATGCTGGACATACAAACAGAATGTGAGGGATTGACTCGTCAGTGGTTTGGCATGACGGGCAGTTAGAGTCTATTGTGTTGTGTAATTTGACGATGAATGATTTTACCGGAAGTGAACCAACCCTAAACTGATGGTACAGTTTTCTGTCGCTGGGTTTGGTAATGAAGTTCCAGTAAGCCTCAAACTGAGCGTCCTGCTTATGCTCCACGAATTTACCCGTTAGGGATGTGTTCTGGACAGATGACAACCACTTTGTTTTAGCCATATTCCTGTAGGCTTCCTTGTAATCTTTTTTAGAAGGAAATGTACTGCCTACTGGGTCCGCCCACAGGTGACTATACCCCATATCCACCAATGTGCTCTTGATTCTACTTAACCATGTGATTTTGCAAGATGTATCAGGTACTCTTACATGATTTAATGCATTCGCATAAGGTAACAGTTCCAGGGTGGTCCACAGCCTTCTCCAATACGCTATTGGCCTAAACCGAGCTAGCTCCTCTATTTCGCAGAAGCCCAAGTCTAGGTATAGAGGTTTAAGGGGGGTAGATTGAGGGAGACCCGTTAAGACTCTCAGGAACTTATTCTGTGCTATTGTTAGTGGTGTAGTATTTTCAAAAACCCAGAGCTCGGCGCCATATAAAATCGAGGCCCTCACTTTGGCATTATAAATCGTTAGCGCAGGGCCAACTGGCTTTGTTTGCGAGAGCTGGTACTCTTTTAATAGGACGCCAGCAAGATGGGCATGCCTTAAGGCTAAAATGTCTATCTGGGGTTTCCACTATGCTATTTCAGTCTACGACTCTGCACTCTACACCACTTCACTCATGCTATTCCACTTTGGACTACTACACTCTACTCTACTCCGCATTATTCTACTCCACTCTATGCCACTCTACTTTATGCCACTCCACTCTATGCTATTCCATTTTATCCTACTCCCCTCTACTCCATTCCACTCTACGCCATTCCACTCCACTCCACTCTATGCTACTCTACCCTACGCCACTCCACTCTGTGCTGTTCAAATCAACTCCACTCCACTTTACATCCCTCCACTCCACTCCATGTCACTCCACTCTACTCTTTTTCACTCTATGCAACTGCATTTTACCCCAATCCACTCTACACATTCCGATCCATGCTATTCCACTCTACGCCACTCCACTCTATGCCATCCACTCTGTGCCACTCCTCTCTATGCCACTCCACTCTATGCTACACCACTCTACGCCATACCACTCTTCACCACTCCACTCTACGCCACTTCACTCAAACTTTACACCACTCCACTCCACTCTAAACCACTCCCTGCCTCTCCAGTCCACACTATTCCAGTCTACGCCACTCCACTATATGCCATTCCACTCTATGCCACTCTACACTGCTCCACTCCACTATATGCCAATGCACTTTATGCCAGTCGACTCTACGCTACTCCACTCTGTGCTATTCTACTCTACTCCACTCCACGACACCCCACTATACACCACTCCACGCCACTCCGCTCTATGCTATTCTACTTTACGCGACTCCACTCTACGCCACTGCACTCTACACTGCTCCACTCTGCACTATTCCATGCTATGCCACTCCAATCTATGCCACTTTACTGTAGGCCACTCCACTCTACACCGCTCAACTCTACGCCAGTCCATCTACGCTATTCCACACTATGCCACATGACTCTACACCACTCTAGGCCACTCCACTCTACACCACTCCACTTTATCCGATTCCTCTCTATGCTACTCCACTCTACACCACACTACTCTACTCCACTCGATGCCTCTCCACTCTACACCATTCCACTCTATGCCACTTCACTTTACTCTAATCCACTTTACACCACTCCACTTCACACCACTCCACTCTATGCCATTCAACTCTGCTCCACCCTTCTCCACACCACTCTGTCATTTCACTCTATGCCATTCCACTCTTCGCCACTCCACTCTATGCTGTTCCACTCTATGACAATCCACTCTATAGAACTCAACTCTACGCTCCTCCACTGTACACAACTGCACTCTACACCACTCTGCTCTATGCTATTCCACTTTATTCCACTCGACTCTATGCCACTGCATTCTATGCCACTCTATGCTATTTCACTCGATGCCACACCATTCTAAGCCATTCTACTGTGCACCACTCCACTCTATACCACTCCACTCTATGCTACTCCACTCTACACTATTCCACTCTACACCACTCATCCTTATGCCACTCTATGCCACCCCAGTGTATGCCACTTGACTCTACACTTTCCCACTCATTGCCACTCCCCTCTACGCTATTTGATTCTGCCCTACTCCACTCTATGCCACTGTAGTGTACACCACTCCCCTGTACGCCACTCCACTTGCTGATATTCCACTCTACATCACTCCACTATGCTCCACTCCATGTGACTCCACTCTATGGTATTGCACTCTACGCCAATGTGCTCTATGGCACTCCAATCTATGCCCCTCTGTTCCACTCCAGTCTACAATATTCCAGTCTACATCACTCCACTCTATGTCACTTTATGTCACTCTACTCTACGCCTCTCCACTCCATGCCACTGCACTCTATGCCAATCCACTCTATGGTACTCCAATCTATGCTATTCTACTCTGCGCCAACCCACTCTATGGCACTCTATTCTATGCCACCCAACTGTATGTCACTCCGCTATTCCACTATGCCACTCCACTCTACAGCACTGCACTCTATGCTGCTCCACTCTGCTCTAACCACTCTACACCACTCCAATCTACACCACTCTACTGTACACAACTCTACTCTATGCCAACCCACTCTACACCACTCCACTCTGTGCTATTGCAAGCTATGCCACACAAATCTAAACCTCTCTATGCCACTAAAATCTACACCACTACACTCTTCGCCACTACACTTTATGCTATTTCACTCTATGCCACCCAATCTACACCACTCCACTCTACTCTACTCTACTCTATGCCTCTCTACTGTACACCACTTCACTCTACGCCCCTCCACTCCACTCTAGTCCACACCACTCTATTCCACCCTACTAGATGCCACTTCACTCTACACGAGTCCACTCTATGCCACTCCACTCTATGCCACATCACTCCATGCAACTCCACTCTACACCCCTCCACTGTATGCCATTCCACTCTACACCACTCCGTTCTATCCTAATCCACTTCACACCACTCCACTCTACGCCACTTCACTCTATGCCAATCTAATCTATGCTATTTCACTCTATGCCACTCCACTCTATTTTATTTGAATCTGCCTCACTCCAATCTATGCCACTCCACTCTATGGTATTCCACTCTACATCACTCCACTATACGTCAGTGTACGCCATTCCACTCTAAGTTATTGCACTGTACACCACTCTGCTCTATGGTTTTCCACTGTAAGCCACTCTACTCAATGCAACTCAGCTCTATGCCACTCTACTCCACTCTTTGCCACTCTGCTTTATGCTTCTGCACTCTATGCCACTCCACTTTATGCACAGTACTCTATGCCAGTCCAATCTATGCTATTCCACTCTATGCCACTCCACTCCACTCTACGCCACTCCACTCTATGCTATTTAACTCTACACCACTGTTCTCTAAGCCACTATACTGTACGCCACTCCAGTGTATACCGCTCCACTCTATGCTATTCCACTCTACATCACTCTACTATACGCCACTGTACACCACCCCACTCTATGGTATTCCAGTACAATACTGCTCTATTCTGCAGTATTCCATTCTACACTATTCAACTTTATGCCACTCCACTCTGTGCCACTTCACTGTTTGCCATTCCACTGAACACCACTGCATTGTATGCCACTCCACTCTAAGCTATTGTACTCTACTCCACTCTACTATATGCCACTCTGCACCACTTCAATCTCTGGAATTCCACTCTACATCACTCTACTTACACAATTCCACTGTACCTCAGTCCACTGTATGCCACTGTACTTTATGCCACTTCACTCAATGTTACTGCACTATTCCACTATAGGCCACTCCACTCTGTGCCACTCCACTCTATGCCACTCCACTCTTCTCTATTCCACTCAATGCCACAAAACTCTACACCACTCTACTGTACACCATTCCAATCTAAGCCACTCCACTGTATGCCACTCCACTTTACGTTATTCCAATCAGTATCACACCACTATACGCTACTCTACATCACTCCACTTTATGGTATTCCACCCTATGCCACTTCATTCTACGCAACTTCACTCTAAGCCATTCAACTCTCCACCAATCTGCTCTAAGCTATTCCACTTTACGCCACTTCACTCTATGCCACTGCAGTCTCTGCATCTCCACTCAATGCTCTATTCCAATCTACTCCACTCATCTCTATGTCACTCTATGCCAGTTCACTGTACGCTGCTCCACTCTATGCTCCACTCTACGCCACTCCACTTCACTCTACTCCACTCCGCTCTACGTTATTTGACTTTACACCACTACACTCAATTCCACTGTACTGCATGCCACTCCACTTCACTGTATGCCACTTCACTCTGTGCTATTCAACTCTACATCACTCTACTCTACGGTATTCCACTTGGCACCACCCAACTTTACTCTAGGGTATTCTACTGTACACCACTCCACTCTATGCCACTCCACTCTATGCCACTCCACTTTATGCCACTCCACTCTACGCTATTCCACTTTATGCTACTCTACTCTACATCACTCCACTCTACTGTTCCACTGTACGCCACTTTACTGTACATCACTCCACTGCAGTGGCCGCTCGCCGAGGGAGTGCTGCGGGGCGGGGGGGGCAGGGTGGGTGGGTAGTGGAGTCCAACATACGACAGACAGGAGTATGGTAAGTAATGAAATAAATAAAACAATTTACCCTGCGTGCGCTGCATCACCAACTCGGCGATGCAGCGCGCGCAAGGTAAATTGTTTTATTTATTTCATTACTTACCTTACTCCTGTCCGTCGTATGTCGGACTCCACTACCCCGACACCCTGCCCTTGCCCCTCCCCTGCCCTGCCCCACCCACCACCCCGCAGCACTCCCTCGGCGAGCCGCCACTGCTCCACTGTACACAACTGCACTGTATGCCACTCAACTCTAAGTCATTCCACTCTATGCCACTCCACTATAAGCCAATCTGCATGACTTCACTCTATGGTATTCCACTTTACATCATTCCACTCTACTCTACACTATCCCACTGTACGCCACTCCACTCTATGCCACTGCAATTTATGCAACTCCACTGAATGCTGTTCCACTCTATGCTACTCCACTCTGCACCACACCACTCCACTCTATTCCACTGTATGCCACTCCACCCTACACCACTCAACTCTACTCCATTCCACTCTAAGTCCCTTTACTATACACCACTTCACTGTCAACCACTGCAGTGTATGCTACTCCACTCGAAGCTACTCCACTCAACACCACTCCACTATAAACCACTCTGCGCCACTTCACTCTATGGTATTCCACTCTACATAACTCCACTCTACTCTACACTATTCCACTGTACGCCAATCCACTCTATGCCACTGCACTTTACGCCCCTCCACTCTACGCTATTCCACTCTATGCCACTCCACATTACACTGCACCACTCTACTCTATTCCACTGTACATCAGTCAACGCTACAACACTGTTCACCACTCCACTCTATGCTATTTTACTCTTTGCCACTTTACTCTATGCCTCTCCATGCCACTCCACCAAAGCTATTCCACTCTATGCCACTCCACTCTATGCCTCTCCACACCACTCCAGGCCACGCCACAGCAGTCTTGCTCCCGACATGGAACTTTGACTTGGACGAATAAGATTGAACAGGGGGTACTATACCACCCAACCTATTATCTTGAACCTTCACTGGATATCTGCTTTTTGACATTTCTACATTCCGTGCAGTATTAGGAATTGAGCAATAACCCAACCCTGATGAATTCTGCAAGGATGAAACGCGCTGACTGGGCTGATGTGCAATTGTTATAATGAATAAACTTCAATAAAGTGGATTGAAACTCATGAACAAGACTCCTGAGGAAATTGATTGGATATTTAATCGCTAACATTTGTGGATGGAACATCACATAGAACTTGTTGTAATGCTGCTAATCGAGCGAAACTGATTATATAATTTTATGCTCCTTTTCATTTTTGTTGGTCTACTTTCTTCCACTCTATGCCACTACACTTTACGCTATTCCACTCTACATCACACCACTATATGCCACACTACGCCACTCCACTTTACAGTATTACACCCTTTGCCACTCTGCTCTATGGCACTTTGCTCTATGCTACTTCTCTCTAAGCCATTCAACTCTACACCACTCTGCTCTATGCTATTCCACTCTACGTCATTTCACTCTACGCAACTACACTGTATACAAGTCCACTCTAAGCTATTCCACTCTACTCCACTCAACTCTAAATCACTCTATGCCACTTCACTGTATGCCACTACACTATACGCCACTCCACTTTACGCTATGCCACTCTACTCCACTCCATTTCACTCCACTCTATGCTATTCAATTCTACACCACTGCACACTATTTCACTGTACAGTACGCCACTCTATTGTACGCCACTGCACTATATGCCACTCCACTTTAAGCTATTCCGCTCTACGCCACTCCACTATAAACCACTCTGTGTCACTTCACTCTGTGGTATTCCACTTTATGTCACTCCACTCTACTCTACACAATTCCACTGTACACTGCTCCACTCTACACCACACCACTCTACTCTATTCCATTGTACGCCAGTAAGCTCTGCACCACTGTTCACCACTCTACATTATTTCACTCTATGCCAGCCCACACTATGCCTCTCCATACCACTCCACTTATGCTATTCCACTCTACGTCACTCCACTCTATACCTCTTCACACCACCCGACTCTAAGCAACTCCACTCTACAATATTCCAATCTGTGCTATTCCAGTCTATGCCACTCCACTCTATGTACTGCACTTTACACTAATCCACTCTACGCCATTTCACTCCATGCTATTCCACTCTGCGCCACTCCATTATATGCCACTCCACTCTGCACCACCCCACTCTAAGCCTCTCCAGACCACTCCACTCTAAGCCACCCCACTCTACACTATTCCAATCTATGCCACTCCAGTCTATGCCACTCCATTCTATGTAACTGCACTTTACGCCAATCCACTCTACCCCATTCCTCTCCATGCTATTCCACTCTATGCCACACCACTCTATGCCACTCCACTTTACTCTGTTTCACTCTATACCACTCAAATCTACGCCACTCTACGCCATTCCCCTCTACTCTACACCACTCTACTATACACCACTCCACTCTACGCCAGTCCACTCTATGTTAACCCACTCTGTACCTCCCTACACCACTCCACTCTGTACTATTCCACTCTACACCACTCTACTCTATTCCACTGCAATCCAGTCACCCCTACACCATTGTTCACCAGTCCACTTGACAATATTCCACTCTACGCCACTCCACTCTATGCCTCTTCACACCACTCCACTGTAAGCCACTCCACTCTACACTATTCAAATCTTTGCCACTCAAATCTATGCCACTCCACTCTAAGTAACTGCACTTTATGCCAATCCACTCAATGCCATTTCACTCCACAGTATTCCTCTCTACGCCACTGAATTCTTTGCCACTCCACTCGATGCCTCTCCACACCACTCCACTCTAAGCCACTCCCCTCTACACTATTCTAATTTATGCCACTCCACTCTATGTAACTGCACTTTATGCCAATCCACTCTACAGCATTCCACTCCATGCTATGCCACTCCACTCTATGCAACTGCACTAAATGCCAGTCTAGTTTAATCTATTCCACTCAATTCTATGCCACTCCACTGTACTACTCTCCTCTCCACACCACTACACTCTAAGCCACTACACTCTACGCTATTCCAATCTATGCCACTCCAGTCTATGTAACTGCACTTTACTCCAATCCACTTTTTGCCATTTCACTCCACGCTATTCCACTCTACGCCACTCCATTCTATGTCACTCCACTCTGCGCCACTCCACACTGTGCCTCTCCACACCACTTCACTCTAAGCCACACCACTGTACGCTATTCCAGTCTGTGCCACTCCACTCTATGCAACTGCACTTTACGCCAATCCACTCTATGCCATTCCATTCCATGCTATTCCAGTCTATGCCACTCTACTCTATGCCTCTCCATTCTGCGACACTCCACTCTATGCCAATTCACTCTACGCCATTCCACTCTATCCCACCCCACTCTATGCCATTGCATTCAATGCCACTCCATTCTATGTTATTCCACTCTACACCACTCTACTGTATGCCTGTCCGTTCTGAACCAGCTCACTCTACATTATTCCACTCTACACCACTCCATTCTATGCCATTTCACTCTACCCCACTTCACTCTACAAAAACACCACACCACACCACTCTCCTCTACTCCACTCTATGCCTCTCCACTCTTCATAAGTCCACTCTGCATTACTCCAATCTACTCTATTCCACTTTACCCCACTCCACTCTACATCACTCCACTCCACTCAATGCCACTCTACTGTATGCCACTTCACTCTATGCCCATCCACTCTGTGCCACTCAGTCCTATGCTATTCCACACTGCACCACTCCAATCTATGCAACTCTACTCTACGCTTCTCCACTGTACGCCACTCCACTCTACACCGCTCCGCTCACTGATATTCCACTTTACACCACTCCACTCTATGCCACTGCACTCTATGCCACTCCAATCTACGTTATGCCACTCTATGCCACTCCACTCTACGCCAGTCTGCTGTTAACACACCCCACTCTATGCTACTCCACTCTAAGCCAGTCCACTCTACGCTATTCCACTCTACGCCACTCAACTCTATTTCACTCCATGCTGCTCTACTTTATGCCACTTGACTCTATGCTATTCCACTCCACACCACTCCACTCTATGCTACCATAGTGTATGCCACTTCACTGTATGCCACTCCACTCTACGCTATTTCACTCTATATCACTCCAGTATACACCACTCTACGCCACTTCACTCTATGGTATTGCACTCTACACCACTCTGCTCTAAGGCATCCACTTTAAGCCACTTAACTCTATGCGACTCTTCTCTATGTTACTTCATTATACACCACTCCACTCTATGCCACTGCACTCTATGCCAGTCCACTCTATGCTATTTCACTTTAAGAAGGTCACTCAATGTCACTCTATGCCACTACAGTGTATGTCAATCCACTCTATGCTATTCCACTCTACACCACTCCACTCTACACCACTCCTTTGCACGCTACTTAACTCTACGCCACTGCACTATATGCCCCTACTGTACACACCTCCACTGTATGCCACTCCACTCTACGCTAGTCCACTCTACGTTATTCCACTCTATGCCACTCTATGCCAGTCCACTCTAAGCTGTTCTACTTTATGCGACTCCACTCCACTCTACACCACAGCACTCTACTCTATTCCATTGTATGCCAGTCAACTCCACACCATGGTTCACCAATCCACTTTATGCAATTTCACTCTACACCACTCCACTCTATGCCACTTCACTCTACACCGCTCCAACTATGCCACTCTACTCCATGACACTTCACTCTATGCTATTCCACTCTATGCCACTCCACTCTAACAATCTTTTCCACTCTACACCACTCCCTGCCACTCCAGTCTACACTATTCTGCTCTGTGTCGCTGCACTCTATGCTACTCTACTCTATGCCACTCTATGTCACTCCACTCTATGCCGGTCTTCTCTACGCCAATCCACTCTATGCTACTCCACTATATGCTATTCTACTCTGCACCACTGCACTCTATGGCACTCTCTCTACACCACTCCACTCTATGCCACTCCGCTCTATGCTATTCCACCATACACCACTCCACTCTAAGCCACTGAACTCTACGCCACTCTACTCTGCCCAATTCCACTCTACACCACTTTAATCTGTGCCACTCTACTGTAGGCCACTCCACTATTTGGCACTCCACTCTATGCCAGACCACTCTACGCTATTCCAAGCTATGCGACATGACTCTATGCCACTCCACTGTGTGCCACTCCACTCTATGCCATTCTACTTTATGCTGTTCTACTCTATGCCACTCCACTCTATACCACACCACTCTACTCTACTCCACTCTATGCCTCTCTACTCTACACCACTCCACCCCACTCCAATCTATGCCACTTGACTCTATTCCACTCTATTCCACTCAACTCTATGCCACCCTACTGTATTCCACTTCACTCTACACCAGTCCACTCTACACCACTCCACTCGACGCCATTCCACTCTATGCCACTCCACTCTATGCAACTCCACTCTTTGCCCCTCCACTGTACACCACTCCATATACGCCACTCAACTCAATACTATTCCACTTTACACCAGTCCACTGTACACCACTGCACTCTATGCAACTCCATCCCTATGCTAATCCATTCTATGCCACCCTACTCTACACCACTCTACTGTTCAGCACTGCACTCTACACAACTCCACTCTATGCCACTCCACTCTATGCTTTTGCACCCTACGCCGCTCAACTCTATGTCACTCTATGTTGCTCCACTTATGCCACTTGACTCTATGCCATTCCACTCTACGCCACTCCCCTCTAAGTTTTTTGACTCTGCCCCACTCCACTCTATTGCACTGTAGTTTATGCCACTCAACTCTATGCCACTTCACTCTACATTATTGCTCTCTACATCACTCTATGCCACTCTACTCTATGGTATTGCACTCTACGCTACTCTGCTCTATGGCACTCCACTTTATGCCACTTCACTCTACGCCACTGCACTGTATGCTAGTCCACTCTATGCTATTCCACTCTATGCCACATAACTCTGTGTCACTCTATGCCACTTCATTGTATGCCAATCCACTTGATGCTATTCCACTCTACACCACTGCACTCAATGCCACTTTAGAGTTTGCCACTTCACTGTATGCCACTCCACTCTATGCTATTCCAGTCTATATCACTCTACTATACGCCATCTTAAGTCACTCCAGTGTATGGTAGTCCACTCTGGGCTACTCCGCTCTACTCTACTCTGCATTATTCTACTCCACTCTATTCCACTCTACTTTATGCCACTCCACTCTATGCTATTCCATTTTATCCTACTCCCCTCTACTCCACTCCACTCTACTCTCTTCCACTCTACACCACTTCACTGTACACCATTCTACTGTGAGCCACTGCACTGTATACCACTCCACTCTATGCCACTCCACTATAAGCCACTCTGCGCCACTTCACTCTAGGATATTCCACTCTACATCACTTTACTCTGCTCTACACGATTCCACTGTACACCACTCCACTCTATGCTACTGCACTTTATGCCACTCCATTCTATGCCACTTCACTCTTCCACTTTAAGCCACTCCACTCTGTGCCACTCCACTCCACGCCAGTACACTGTATGCTACTCCACTCTACACTTTTCCACTCTACATCACACCATTATACGCTTCTCTGCGGCACTTCACTCTATGGTAGTCCACTCTATGCCGCTCTACTCTATGGCACTCCACTTTTAAGCCACTCCACTCTGTGCCACTCCATTCCATGCCAATCCACTCTTCTCTATTCTACTCTACACTCCACTGTATGCCATTCCACTCTACGCCACTCCACTGTTTACCACTCCACTCTACACTATTTTACTATACATCAGACCACTATACGCTTCTCTGTGCCACTTCACTCTATGGTCTTCCACTCTACGCCACTCTGCTTTATGGCACTTCACTTTAAGCCACTCCACTCTACACCATTCCACTGTACATCACTTTACCATGAGCCATTCTACTCTACACCACTCTGTTCAATGTCATTCCACTCTACATCACTCCAATCTATGCTACTGTGCGCCACTTCACTCTACGCTATTCCACTCTACCCCACTCCATTCCCCTCTACTCAACTCCACTCAACTCTATACTATTCGACTCTATACCACTCTATGCCACAGTACTGTACGCCACTCCAGTGTATGGTTTTCCACTGTACACCACTCCACTCCACTCCATGCCTCCACACCAGGAGTCTTCAAACTGGGGGGCAGGCCCCCTTAGAGGGGGGCTCAAGTGATCCCGGGGGGAGGGCACCAAGTTCTGGCTAAAAGAACAACTTTGCTGATAACAGTGCTTTGTTCACAGCAGAAAAAATGAGGGGCAGTAAGCCGCTCTTTAATGGGCCATCACTAACATCTTTTTTCATGTATATCCTGGCTGGGAGAAGGTGTCAAAAGGGAAGGGACTCCAAATATTCTTCAAAAGAAGAACTTAACTGCAATGTTTAAATAAGTCTAGACATATTTAAACATTGCCAGTTTAATAGAGTAATTTTGAAAAATGTTGAGGGAGGCCCCAGTTTTTCCTCTTTGGGGCGCAGCATAAAACAAGATTGAAGACCACTGCTCTACACTCTATGCCACTCCACTTTATGCCACTCCACTCTATGCTATTACACTTTATGCCACTTCACTCTACACCACTCCTCTCTACTCTGTTCCACTCTATGCCATTTTATTGTACAACACTCCGCTGGACCACAATGCACTGCATGCCACTCCACTCTAAGCCATTCCACTATATGCCACTCTGTGCAACTTCATTGCATGGTATTCCACTCTATGTCACTCCACTCTACTCTACACTATTCCACTGTACACCACTGCACTCTATGCCACTGCACTTTACACCACGCCACTCCACTCTTCTACCTTATGCCACTCCACTCTTTGCCACTCCACTCCACTCTTCCACCTTACACCACTCCACTCTGTGCCACTCCACTCCATGCTTTGCCACTCCACTCTACTCTATTCCACTCTTTGCCACTACACTCTACACCACTCTACTTTACATCACTTCACTCTACACCACTCCAATCTATGCAATTCCACTCTTCGACACTCCAGTCTACACCACTCCACTCTACACCACTGCACTCTACCCCATTCCACTCTACGCCACTCCGCTCTATGGTATTCCACTCTATGCCACTGCACTCTGTGCCACTCCACTGTATGCTATTCCACTCTATGCCACTCTACTGTACGCAACTCCACTCTGCGCTACTCAACTCTATGCCAGTCTACTTTACTCCATTCCACTCTATGCCACTCAACTCTATGCCACTTAATGCCACTCCATTCTAGACCACTCTACTCTATGCCACTCTACTCTATGCTATTCCGCTCTACACAACTCCACTCTACGCCACTCCACTCAACTCCATTCTACACTATTGTACTCTATGCCTCTACTCTATGCCACGCTACTCTGCGGCACAACAATCTACATCACTCCACTCTACTCCACTCAACTCTACACTATTCGACTGTAAGCCACTCCACTACAATCCACTCTGCTGTATGCCACAGTACTTTATGATACTTCAGTTTAGGCTATCCCACTCTACACCACTTCTCTTTGTGGTATTCCAATCTATGCCACTCCACTCTACACCACTCCACGGCACGCCATTCCACTCAACACCAATCAACTCTACCCAACTCCACTCTATGCCACTCCACTTTACGCCACTCACTCAATGCCATTCCATTCTATGCTATTCCACTCTACACCACTCCACTGTATGCCACTCCACTGTGTGCCACTCCAGTCTATCCTATTTCACTCTATGCCACTCGACCCTATGCCACTCTATGCCACTCTACTCTATGGTAGTCTATTCTATGCCACTCTAATCTGCACCACTGCACTCTACTCTATTCTACTCGACTCCACTCAACTCTATGCCACTTCACTCTATGACACTTCACTTTAGGACACTACACTCTACGCCACTCTCCTCCACTGGCTCTATGACAGTCCACTTAACTACACTATACTTGACGACACTGTACTCTATGATTTGAAACACTTTTTTACTAAAAAATAAAAGTGATTGAGATTCAGTGAAAAAATAAAGGTTAAAGCTTGGTTAAAGTTAGGAAAACTTTATTTATTCTTTCTATACAAACCAAACGAAACTACACAAACATAAGAAATTCTAAAGTTATCATTATAGACTAAATGTATAATTTATGGATCACCTTCAAATTAAAATAAGTTGTGCACCTCCGCACTCAGTGTTGTCGACTCATCAGCCACACTACATGAGCTATAACTCGTGAATTCTTAATGCATATCTTACACACTTTCATATTATGTCACTTACAGTATGTTAATTCATAGCATTCATAATAACACTCATCACATCTCTATTTATATTAATAGAGTAACATGGTAGCAGGGTGAGTTAAAGTTCATGTAGTGTGGCTTCCAAGTTGACAACACTGTGTATGTGGATGCGTGAGTTAAATTAATTTGAAGGAGATGCGTACATTATAAATTTAAGGAACTTTAGAATTTCTAATGTTTGAATAGTATAAGTTTGGTTTGTATAGAAAGAATAAATAAAGTTATCCTATAACTGAGCTTTAACCTTTGCTTTTTCATTAAATATATTATATTTATAGAATATATATATAAATATATATATATATATATATATATAAAATATATATGTGTGTATATTACCTACTGACGGTCGCCAGTAGGTAGTTATAGTTAGGACCATGTTTCCATAGGAAAAGCATTTTTTGACTTGCCAATAACTTTGGCGTCGTTTGACCAATCTTCTTGAAATATTCCAAACAAAGTGTCAAGGTAGGTTCTGGTTGACATGGAAAGTTTGGGTGTGATCCGTGCAGTGGGGACCGAGAATTTGGGGTGCGAAATAAGGGTGCATTTGTCATGTTAATTCTTACACAAACCTTTAGCCAAATTTGACAGGGAGGTAGATGTTCATTCAAGGAAGTGCCTTTTGCCTATTTGGTGTAAATCTGTTCAGTAGTTTTTGCGAAATTTAAGCCGAAAATTATAGTAATATCTCTGGCTGCAGATATTTCGCTGTGGTTTCGCGATTACTCACAAATGCACGAGCCAACGAGAATGCTCTGATTGGCTGGACGCAACCTGAACAGAAAGTTGTGGCTGCCATTTTATCTATGGGGAATGGTTCCTGGGGCTGAAAATTTCTAAAAAAACTAACATAAGGAGTCAGAGTAGAGGTACTCTGACCCCATGTTTGAGAAATGGTGGTGTTAGTGACACAAGTTATGTGTCCAAAATTGATTTTTTTAATCATGAGTGATATTCAAGATGACACCATGACTGCCAGCGCAGCCCCACCTGTATCATCGCGAGGACATCAAGACTATCAACATCATCGCGAGTATTGGTGGAAATATAAAAAAAACATATTAGTGAATCATTAATACAAATTGTTATATAGATATTGATATTTTGATAATTGTTTTTATAGAGTTATTTATACAGTAAGTTATCTACTTTGATGGTTAGAATTAATTATATAGTTATAATTTTTTAATGTGGTGGTGGCTATTTAATTCCTGCTTTTGTTTTCCTCTTTTGCAACGTAACCGCAAGGTTCGCGACGACCAACGTCATCACGATCTCTGGCCTCACCGCAAAAACGGAAAATAGGTTTTACAGATGGTTGTTCTAGAAATACGCTAGAAAAACATGAGTTTGAAGTGTACAGTAATAAACCCGCTGGGCCCGATTCATAAAGGTAAAGTGAGACGAAAGTCTAACTTTACGACTTTTGGTATTCACATAGGGCATTTACTACTTGTAAATGCCCTTTGTGAATACCAAAAGTTAAACTTTACGACTTTCGACTTTCGTCTCACTTTACCTTTGTGAATCGGACCCGCTGTGTGTAAAATACTGTAATATGTGTGCATATATGTGTTTTTACTTTATGGAAAAGGCACGACCATCACGGTTAACGACAACATCATGACGTCCCGAATAACTGCGAAAACGGAAAATAGTTCTGAAAGATGGTTTTTAAAGAAACTTAGTACAAAAATGTGAGTTTAAACGTGCTTTGAAAGAAGTATGTATATAGTAATATGTGTAGTGAAATGTTTAGAATGGATTTTTGTACATATTATTTTTGGATGTGTTGGTGGCCTTTGAATGACTGATTTTGTTTTCTGCTTTCACAACGTGGCCACGGGCATCGCGATTACCGAAGGCATTGTGATCTCTGGAGTCACCGCAAAAAGATAAAATAGGTTTTAGTGATGGTTTTTATAGAAACTCTCTACAAAAACATGACTTTAGAGAATACTGTAAGAAACCCCTAGTGTGTAAATTAATGGAGTATGTGTGGATATATGTGTTATAGATGTTATGGAAATGGCGCGATCATCGCGTTTAACAATATCATGGCGACGTCCCGAATAACTGCGAAAATGGAAAATAGGTCTTAAAGATGGATTTTAAAGAAACTTAGGGGCTCATTACGATGACGGATGGAAGCCCATCCGTGCTGGTGGCGGAAAACCGTCATGCCGTCCACCCCAGGTGCGGTCATTGCGACCACCAAATCACAATGGTCCAACAGAGGCCTTTTACCGTCCGCCGCGGTCAGTCAGGCTCCGCAAATCTTCTGCGTACGCAAGGGTGGCAGATGGAGCAAACAGAGCAGGACCGGCATGCGGAAACACGTCCCGTCCGCCAACCAGATCACGATGTTGCAAACAGCCCTTCCCACCACAGCGTAAAAACCACCACGTTGCGGATGGCGGAAATACAACAACGGAGAGGAAGAGCCGACACAGAAGCCATCTAAACCACCGGAGCTGCCATGGATCCAGCGCCACAGGCCTTCCCGCTGCACTACCTGCTGCACCTCCGGCAGACAAGACGCCGCCGCGTTCAACAGCAGAGGTACGTACCAAACATCTCCACACATGCAACCCCTGAACATCTACAACTCCCAGCAAGAGTGGCGGCACCACGACGAATGTGGCAACCTGCCAAATGCAAAGTGCGAGGCCCACCCAATCCCCATGAGTGACCCCCGGTGCCCCAGAAGGCAATTGGGGCCAATGCCGAGCCCCGCAGTCACAAAGCGCGCACACCGCAACATCATGAAATGTACGCCGCCGAAGGCTCCCATTGGCTGATGGCTCATCCGCATAGTGTGTGCCACACCGCGCCGGCCCGGAAGCTGGGACCGCAATCCTGCAACATTCAATTGGAGCCAATGCGTGTCATCGCTGCGGATGCCAGCTCCCGCTCATGCAAACACATACTGAATTTGCATTGGCGACCTGCGAATTACATCACACATCACAGCTCATTCGCCCAAAGTGATTGGTGCACCCCATGTGTAATGTTGTGGGGCACAAGGCCCCCATGCATATAAGGTAACCACACAGACACTGTACTTGTATGGGAGAACTGGCCCAGGGCACGTGCGTCCGGCCCCGTTTGTTGGCAGGGTCACAGGTCTAGTGATGCCTGTGCTGGGTGGCTGTGGGGTGGGGGGTAAGCCAGCCCTCTGGGAGTGGCTGGTACATCAGAACAACTAGAACAGTGACCAGCTGCTCACTACACTGTGAAGGGATGAGAGAGTGTGACCTTTGAGTCAAGTCTACACACACATGGCATGTCCAAGAAAGGAGAGTGAAATTACATACATCGCCATGCCTCGTGGCCAGCATGGACTGAAATGAGGGAAGGAGTCAAAAAGGACAAAGGTCTCTCGCACTGTACCAATGTTGTGTAAAGAAACATCCAACCCGTGAACATCGCTTGTATATCCCTTGACATCTGACTGGCGCCTCTTCGCCAGGGGTCGCCCTGTGAAGGACCAGTGACGTAGGCAGACAATCTGACGTGTCCATTGTCTGCAAATCAGAAATACTTGTAATCCCTAGCACTCCCAACACACGTACTGGTGTGGCGTGCAGTGTGCCTAGCTGCCATTGCCTGCAAATGTTCCCACACACGTCCCGAGTCAGTGCTTCTCCAGACCAAACGCCCTCAAGAATCCTGCCCACCAGTATGGATGACATGTGATTACCACACCTTGTGTACCTCATTGGCTTCCGTGACATTCCCTGTAGACTGATGTACTTACATACTTGCATGACTGATTGTCTCTGTACAGTGTGTGCGTGACGTAAAGTACTGTCACACCCTACCCTGATATCAGTAGCGCCATACAACAAATGAAATGCACATGAGCGAGTGGCCATGGAGAGATGAGGGGCGCTGGACGAGGGTGGCAGAGAGGGACGCCGAGGAGGAGGGCATGAGTGGGAGCATGAGAAGTGTCACTTGCCTGATACTCCCACCTCAGGTAACCTCCTCCTCCCATCATGAGGACCCTTCATGGATAAACACACTACATGAGAGTGATAACATCTAGAAAGAGAATTTGGAAGGAAAGAATGCGTCTCCCTGGCCCTTGTAAAACTGAGGAGAGATAAAGGAGGGCCCTGAAGCAGGCCTGGCAAGAGACACAAGTGACAAATCTGGCACGCAGTGGCCCACCCGAATGCCTCGTTGGACCACACAAATAGAGAGTCCTGGAGCCGGTCCTGCCTGGGAGGCATACCAAATGTTGATGGGAGCCATTGATGGAACACACATTGGAATCATACCACCACAGGCAAGTGAACCCAGCTATAGGATCCTCAAACACTACCACTCCATCAACGTGCAGGTGGTACGACAGGTGGAGCGGATCATCTCACACGTGTGTGCAGAGTATCCGGGGTTGGCACATGACTGCTACATCTGGCGGACCAGCAACATCACCCCCGCTCCCAACCCACACATGCCCAGTGACGATGACAGTGGTGAGGAAGAAGGCCTTGACGAACGACAACAGCTCATCATCAACTACTTCCGTTGAGTGTGATTCAACAATGATCGACTATGACTGTGTCTGTGTGCCTTGCTGTTGTCTCACAGACTTTGACAAATGTTCATGTGAGTTCGTACACATACTGGACTATGCGCAGGATTTGAGAACCTGTGCATGCAGGGACTGAGCACAACGAAGCACCCCTACGCACAGGACACCATTGCCATACTGCCTCACTTGCTCTCCTACTCACTCTGAGGCATTCAAGCGCCTGTACACAAGCAGACAAGTCGAACACAAGAAACGTTTCCAAATGTGAAGTTCTTACTACAGTGTCAAAGCATGCAACATACATGCCACAACAGGTTGAAAATGCATGAGTACCCAACCAGTAACCACAGTGAAATGTCCATTTAACATGAAGCAAGATGTCGCATCAATAATCACTCTGGACGTAGAACCACGAGCATATCCCCCACCCCTTGCAGGTAGGAGTTGTATGGGATGTCCCTGGTCTATGGGCTTTGTCAGTAGAACCCATCCCTCTGCCTATGTATGGTGACATTTGCAACACATTTGCTGTGTCACTCTCATCACTGGATGGTTCACTCTCCAAGTGTGGGGCATCTAGCCCGCATTCCCATGTCATCCAAAGGGGATCCGTGTCCTCTTGCAGCTGTGAGATTTGGTTGGGTCGGGGTGCCAGGGCCACACCAGAACAGAATGACAAGGGACAATGTCCTCCAACCATGGACAGAATGTACAGACAGTACTCTAGGACCGCACAGAGGACAAGCTCTGCGGACACCTCCCATGTGACAGACATATACTAAGGTACTTGCAGGGCACAGGACCCAAAAAAATAAGTGGGGGGACTGACCAAGTAAGACAAATGCAAATGACCTCACAACGTTACGACGTAGCGCTAAGAAAGAAGTAAAATAGTGTGACAGAAATGATTTGTGCAAATACTGGGACAGACTAACCCATCTGACAGTCTCACAGTGTCTGCATTGATACACATGGACAGAACACAGGCAAAAGCATGCCTCCCTTAAGTCCCTGTGAACAGAAGGCAAGCTGTGTGCCTATGTTTCCCTCTGTGGCATCCACATTCAAATGTAAGGTTCAAGGCGGCCCCCAGTCAGCATGTACAAACAAAAGGAGGCTGGATGGCTCCTTTACTTCGGCACGGCTGGAGGTGAAAATAGGCTCACTCGCTGCCTGCACGTTGCTGCAGGGAATGGAGAGCAGTCAACGTCCAGGTGTTGCTGAACGTGTCCCGGTAACTGGAGAGTACACCGGGACAAGTTATGCATATTCCTGTGGGGACCAGCGTCCTGGCAGGGGGGACGGTGTCCACCCCGTGTAAAGAGGGGGGGACGCCGTGTACCTGCGTGTACACCCGACTCGAGCCCTGGGTGCTTGCAAAACAACAACGCCATGTAATCTTCGTGTGCCACATCTGCATAATGGAAGCCGGGCCCATGCCAGATGACAATGTCCACGATGGTCAGATGACAGATTCCACTTGCTCCGGTCTGTGGTACCAAGCAAGACAGCCCGCAGAGCTCAGCATAGTCCAAGCCAATGTCGACAGGGCTAAAGTCAGAGAGCTGGATGACAATTCCCATCAGGAGGCGTGAAGAAAGGGAAATGAAAATTGAATTAGTCACCAACAGTCCCTGTTGCTGTAAAGTAGTTACGAATCCAAGAAGGCACAGGCAGCTTCAAAGGTAATCAGTTCAAAAAGACGATGCAAATCATCTTCAGCGAAGAGGACCGCCATCCAATCCAGCAGTATGAAGGAACAGATGTGCTCCTTGCACCACGAGGTTGAAAGGAGCATCCCATCGCAACCTGGGAGAGGATCGATGTAGGCATTGCACAGGAGCCATTGCGCTAACGCACAGGCGCAGCTGTCCGCCTGCCTGACATCATTGTAAGGCATCCCATAAACGTGTCTCACCGAAGCAGTCTTGCAAGTGGACCAACAAAGGAGTCACCCACAGCTCATGATCCAGGTCGGCAAGGCATGTGTTTGAAAGGAAGACATCCATGGCCCACTCAAACAGACATCTCCTGCAGGAAAAGACAGGTTGCACGCAGGTGAAATAGGCATTGCGGAACGTTAGCCCATAACTGATGCCCAGCACAGCTAATGGGACACATCCAAAGAGAAGCTGCATGCGGGCACGGTACAGTTGCCACTGCCCGGGCTCGGCCTGGACCACAGGACGGTCAGACATGGCGTGAGGGCAATCTCAGAACCAGCGCTCAGCTGTACAGCAAAAGTAATGAACTGAGACCGCTAAATGCAGTGTTGAAATTTGGAGCAATCACTCCCGGTGGTACTCCCGGAAAAGCATGGTAGATAGGGACAAGGCCAGAGCCCACAAGTCTGATAAAAAGTGTGCAACAGCCTTCAGCATCAGACGCTATCAATAATTTGTGTGTCAGTTTACCGCGAAAATAGTGGGAGAGCCTTGTTCAGCAGTGACTGAATAGCACGGGACGGTCAAGACAACTGCAATTCGAAGGTCTCCGGTCTGGTGTGGGAGCGACTACTTGTCTAAACAGAGGCCCATTGTGCATGCACACTTATTGAAGTATGCTTTCGCTGTGTGAATGTGAGGCCACAAATGACTATCCACAGTCACTCATGGGGTAGTTAGCTGAACATTGCCACAAAAAGGACACGTCGTGCAACAGATCCTATATACGTGATGCCTGGCCTGTGCACGCAGCTGTTGTGCTCATGCAGGAACAGCGAAGTGCGTTTTGGAACCAGATTTGGCGTGTGCATGTTGTCAGGGACTGGTATTCATGTGGTTGAACATGCATAAATCGCACGTGTATTCAGAAAATCCCTGTGCAACAGTACTTGAGTGTGTTAATGCGACAATGGTCACATCGTCCACATGACAGGATGTGGTGTGATGCTGGTTCTGTTGGCACACTGCTAAGGATTTCATTGGTCTGCGCTATGTGATCTGTGACAACTTCCGTCATGTCCATGTTTGTTGGTACTTACCAGCCTCCAGTCCCCCCTCGATTCATGTGAGACTCTCTGGATGCATTATGGCAGGCATCTTCTCCTCCCATTCAGTGAAGGTTGGTGGTGGAATGGGAGGGCCGCCACCAGTTTTCTGTGCCGCTGCGTGGCTCCTCTAGGCCCGTAGCTTGAGCCGGCCCTTGGGGTTGCACCACCGCTTCCTGATGTCACGCACAGTGCTTAGGGTGGTCCCTACGGCATTGACTTTGCTGTGGATCCTTGCCCGCATCAGAATCTTGCACGCAGGTGGGGTGTGTTGGACCAGGTACCCGTACAAATGTGGTTCTGCCCTGATTGTCTCGTCTACCATCACTTTCAACTCTGAGTCGGTGAAGTTGGGCATTTTCTTGGGGGGCATGGTGCAAATGAATGGGGGTGCAGGGTGCAAGGTGATGTTGGAGATATGTGTAGTGTGTGAGGTGTGTGGGTGGAAGTGGTGTTGTGTGGAGATAGGTGGGTGTGATGTTGTGCAGTGTGAGTCAATAGTGTCCTGTCTTTCTGTCTCAGCTTGTGGTGTGCAAAGGCTGCTTGTCCAGGTAGGGGTTGGTTTTCTACTGTGGTATGTGGGTGTGTCCACATGAGTGATGACCTCCAGATGTCTCTCCCATGCTGCGCATGTGTTTTCCTACCAGGAGCAAGTTGGGGTGTATCATTGTGGCGTGTGTGTTGTGATGTGGGCGGCAGGGGGTACAGAC
This sequence comes from Calotriton arnoldi, assembly GCA_963921515.1. Lineage (NCBI taxonomy): Eukaryota > Metazoa > Chordata > Amphibia > Caudata > Salamandridae > Calotriton > Calotriton arnoldi. The sequence continues at coordinate 67,313 of CAWUFW010020555.1, read as the reverse complement.
ACACTTCGGGCATTGTTGTGAAGTTGGTTCCGTCCGCCATTCATTTGGCCTATGTGCGTGCGCGGCGGTCGGACGCAGTGCTCGGTCCGCCAGCTCCGCATTCTCATTGTAATTGGCCGTGCGGTCATGCTGCGGCAGGAGCGGCCTTTTCAAGCCTTTGCACAGCTTTCCCCGTCCGACCCGGTCGGATTTGCAGCTTTTCCGAACGTGGTGGACGGTCTTTTGTGGCATCCTTCCACTGCGGTCTGATTCTGCGTACATTGCATCGTAATTTGACCAACGGAAATGCCGCGGGTCATGCGGGGGGATTCTTCCCGATACCATGGCAGTCGGAGGGCTTTTCCGTCTGTCATTGTAATGAGCCCCTTAGTACAAAAACATTAGTTTAAACATGTTTTTAAAGAAGAATGTATATAGTAATATGCGTAGGGTAATGTTCAGAATGGATTTTTTTACATAATATTTTTGGCTGTGTTGATATTCATTGAATGTCTGCTTTTGTTTTCCGTTTTCATGACCATCGCAACATCATCTTGAAGATCCCCAAAAACTAAAGAAACAAAAAACCTTTGGAAAAATCGTCACAATATTTTGGGAACTAGGGTGGCTCTGACAAGAGCCGTTGCATTGGTTGTGGGTTTATGGTTGCTATACATAAGACCGGATGCAGAATTTCAGGTTACTTATAAACACCCTGTTGCCTTCATCTGTAAAGTGCACTCCATCATTTCCATAAATTCCATGCATATCAAAACGCAGATTGTTGTTATAGAGAATGCAGAAACAGTTTTCTTAACATGTTTCCTGGCTTTGTCAATCTGTGGACTGAATTAATTTGACCACTTTCATTTCTGTCTTTGGCATATATTAGAGTACACCAAGACAGTGTGAGAGAAAAGTGACATCAGTTCTGCAAAGGTTTATTTCATTAGGATTTCCAGCCCTACCCCAGTCAATGTGCCTAGGGCATTGCCACCACAGTGACAATCATGAGGTGAGAAGCTTGGGAATCCACAATGGATTTAACCAAAGCCAGCAACTGATGAAACTTTAAGCCTCTCTGGCGAAACCAAGTAATCTGCATATTTGGCAAACCCAAGTCCCTGCCAATACCTCTCTTTGGTGTCCCTACGAAGAGCAAAAAAATATGGCAAGAGTTAGTGGATCTTAGTAAACTAAAAAAGGCATCATTATTTCTGGTAGAAACTAATATTTCTTATAACAATATAGATGTTCTTCAAGATGTAACACATGGCACATCATTATCAGGAGGTCAGATTGAAAAGGTGGATTGATCTAGATCAGAAGGAATTTATGAACACTACAGTGTTCCTCCTCTGTATTCTAAAGAGATTATTGGTGATGCTATTGATTTCTTTCAAATGAAAGAAGCATAAGGAGCTCGCTTGAATGTGTGGGAGAAAGGTTTAGAATCTCGCTGTTTTCCACATCTGTTTCCTACTGGAGTACTTGGTAGATATGATGACCTGGCCTGCACAAATACCAGCAGGCAAGTACAAATCAACTAGATTATTTTCAGAAGATCCAAGATTTCGCCAGTGTATTCCCTATATATTTCATCTAATATTTGAGAGTGACTTGTCAGGACTATCTTATGCAGTAAACCACATTCTGAAAACAGGAGTGAATCTGCAAAATCTCACAGCAAGGGAATTTGTTGACAAAGTTCAAGGAAGAGATGGGAACCGGGAATACAACTTGATTAATTTGATGGTGTGCCAACGTGGCACAAACGAGTATTGGTATCGTCATCCTGGTGAGCTGAAATGCATGCTAAGAGACCTAGGGACACCTACTTGGTTTCTAACACTCAGTTGTGCTGAGTATGCATGGGATGACCTGCTTGAATTCTTGTAAGAAGCAAACTTAAACATAAAGTACATCAAATTGAAGACAACTGGATAACTTTGTTCACTGACCCTGCAAATGTTTCCAGATATTTTAACCACAGGTTTCAAGCCATGATGTCTTTCATTTGCAACAAAAGTAACCTTCCTCTGGCTGAAGTAACTGATTTCTTTTGGCGTAAAGAGTACCAAGCTAGAGGTCTCCACATATTCACATGCTGTTATGGGTAAAAGTTGCACAGAAATTAGGAACACACAATGATGAGTCTGTCTTGACTTTCATAGAACAGTATGTGACATACGCCATCCCAAAAGGCAGTGGTGAAAAGAGCTTGAGACAACAAGTTCTACGGTTTCAAACTCATAGATGTGGAAAGTGCTGTCATTGAAAATACAGATGCAAAGGAAAATTTTACACAAGATGTCATTTTGGATTCCGATGTCCTGTTATTTCTGAAGGAAGAGTAAGCAGCTTTTTGTCTACAGTGAGACATACACTGACACGGAAATCATAGAAAAATACATACAATCTCAGAAGAGCAAAGGCTTCAAGTTATATTAATGACTACAATCCTATTATTCTGAAGATGTGGAATGCAATTAAGGATCTACAATTTGTTGCAGACAACTCCATCGCTGTTGCTCGCCATGTGATTTCAAATATAACAAAATCAGAAAAAACTGAAATTAAAGAGATGTGGGAGATTTCTGCAGAAAAGAGTCTTAACAAGAAATTCTACAGTTTCTGCTTGACAATGTTTTCCCACTAGAGAAATAGGATCCTATGAGTGCTTGGACTGGTTGAGCTTGGCTAGTTTGTTCTCAAAGTCAAGAGGAATTGCATGGGTAAGTCTAGGTCTTGCAAGCAGTCAAAATAGAGTATAAAAGTATTTCCTACAAATACAGTATCTCACATAATTTAATCCAGAAAGTAGAGACATTCTGAAAACTAATATGTTAGAGACATACTACACAAGAAGGAGTCCACATCTTCAAAACATCTGTCTCTATGAAGGTCTTCAATATTATACATATAGAAGTAATGTAACTGAAAACATAGAAGAAGGGAGATATGCAGTACTTGGATGTGATGGTTGTTGGGTAAGACTCAACAGGAAATCTAATTGACAACCGAAAGCTTAGTTGCCAAACTCCAGAGAGAAGAGAGATTTTCTACTTGGCAATTTTGCAGTTGTTCAAGCTATGGCATGCTGAATCAGATTTACTTGGACACTATGACTGTTACGAAGACTCTTTCAATGCTGTGAAAGACGGCATTGAACGTTCAATCTTTCCAACCTATTTGTAAATGTTGAAAGATGAGATTGAACAGGAAGAAACCATTGCTGCTGAGATAGCCAAGGAGAGTTCACAAAGCAGCCACAGTTCTGGACCACTGACTCAAGATCCTCTTGGAGAACCGATTATTCAAAATGCAGCAGCTGTTTCCACGAATGAGGTGGAGAGTCCAATGCAGCAGGCAAGCAAGGAAACTGATCATTTCAATCAGTTAGTAGAACAACTGCCCAATAAACAGAAATACATTTTTAACAAAGTTAAAGATAAAATAGAATTTCTTTACATCGACTACTAATGCTACCTGTTGAACATGACAATAAACTGGAATGCCACCAAATTTTCTGGTGAAGCTTGCCATGAGGTATCAAGAGTATTGAAGAAACTGAATCTTTTAATCGTTGATGAGGTGAGCATGGTATCAAACTTAGGGGCCCATTAGGATGCCGGGCGGTAGCACCACCGCCGTGCTGTTGAATGTAAAATCCACCAGTTACCATCCGCCCGCCGCGGCCCACACGCCCGCCCAATTAGGATGTGAAAAGTCAGCCAAACACCGCCCGTAAGCCAGCGACGCCGTCCGCCATCAAAGTGCGCCCGTTCACGTAGCGGCGCGGCCCAATGGACACACACCGTCCGACGAAAACACGTACCGCCCGGCGTACAAATTACGATGCCGCAAACAAACAGCTCCCATGGCTAAGAGACACCGCACGAGAAACCAAGGCGGAAACTCGATCGCTGAGTACGGACACCAAAGAGGCGGACCCCCCGAGCATGAATCCAGCACTGCAGGCCCTCCCCATGCTCTTCTTGATGCAGAACCTAGGAGTCAACGCACCGCGGAGACGCAGGTAGGCAGACACACAACAAGGGCACGCAAACACCGCACACAGTGCAAGGGCGGAAGAACTGTACATGCCCCCCCCAGACACCCCTGCGTGTACACGACACATCCACCACTGCACCCACAAATGTCACACCGGGCAAATTGAAACAACTCGTAACAACCGGGCACACACTACCTGGGACCAGGAACTAACGTCCCCGTCACGGCCCGCAGCGCAGCGGCGAAGACGCAGCCACACATGCGCACAACGCAGAGCCCACCGACAGCGCCATGTATGCGCCGCACACAAACAACACAGGGCACAACAAACACCACACACCAGCCCCACCCTGAACGCACATGTCACGTGACAGACCTGCCACAGTCATGTCCCCAACCGGTAATTCACTGTTGCCAACCTGACGTCACACAACTGACCCGAACATGTCAGTGATGTCATGCCAAATTAGGACACACCCCTGTGTGCAAAACATGGCGAAGCACACAGCGGCGGCAATATCACCCAGCAGAATATGGACCCCGTCGGCAAAAGGTACGCCAGTACCACACAGAAACACCGATACCACCCTGCACCCAATACCAAGACATGCAATACGTAACATCAAAGATCCCGGGGACCGACAACAGGTGGCTCCAATTATAACACCCACACACAAGGCCCAACGTATAGCGGAAACGCAGCGTGCCGCCCACACACGGGAGAGGAGATAGCACTGAATGGCCTTCCATACCCACACCGAAACCACAGCTCAACCATTCAAGCAGGACAATACAGTCATTATCCCAAAAAAAGCCCAACACAGGCATGCAGAGGGAACCGTCCACTGGGCAGATAGCGCATAACACGAAAGAACATTTCGAACGGAAAAAGAAATAATACCACTCCCCCATGTGGTTCACATGCAAGTTATCTGGAAGGAGTCAGACACCACTGACCTTGACCATTCATAGAAGCATGTGGGATGAGGGCCCGTGTCCTCCGCACAAGCTACTATAACCCAAGTCCTGCCTCCCTACGACCATTACAGAATTCCCAGCAACGTCGGAGGTTGCACTCTGCAGACTGCACAGACAGCCGGAGCACGCCATCACATCGCCCTGCAGCAAAATGGCACTTGCACCACACCTACCCAACTACGCCGGACAGATGAAGGTGTACAAACATAACCTGATACAGATATTGGGATGTGAAAATCTGGCTCTGCTGAACGTAAGTTACCGACTAACTTACCGCATCGCATTGTTCAGCTGCGTCATCCCCGTCTTCTACTGTCGGAGGTGTCCCTTCCACTGTCCTGTGGATTTATGTCTCTCCAACCCGGCATGTCCAATGGCGGACCTGGTACAACTGTTCAACCCCTGGACGTCCACGACAGGATCTGTTCAGCCTATGGGGGCATGGCGTATGTGGCTGCAATCGGACCCACACTGCAATGGGACCACTGTGCCTCCACACGACGTATTCTGGATCACAGTTTCATCGAATGTCATCCAACATGTCCCATCAGGCTCCTACAAGGGACAACTTATGACCAACACCTTGACAGCCACCATCCGCTTCATTGGATGGCATCCATGTATACCACCAATGCCATGGAAGCCCTGCTGGAAGGTATCGCATACCTGACAACCTGTCAATTCGTCGGACCCCGACGCAATACCCCCAATTGAACAATGATGTCCTACACCGTACCCATGCTTGGCTCTGCACGGACTGAGCAGTTACCAGTACAACAACTATGCCATACAACCTGCAACTAACACCACACCATTAACTACACTGCCATGATATCGGATAATTTCGGGACATGCACTCTGTTCCTCATCACATCCAGTAACTCTGCATGAACAGGGGGAGGCAGAGGCATGGGATTTGTGAATGGCAACCACATGGACAACACTGCATGTACAACTATGCCATAATATGTATCCTGCGCCCATGAACATATGCACCGGTCAGTGGACAGTAATCGGTCGGCTGTAGTATGTGAGAGCTGTAACCTCACCTCCCTCTGAACTTCTGTGCCAGGACTTTTGCATGGACAACAAGTGCATCTCCCTACAACATGACCCCAGTGACTGTGTCATGTCCAGTAGCCACCACATTGCAACAACAAGTGGGACGCCGTTGCATGCACGTAGGCCCATGCCCTGATGACACCCCTCACGCACGTGTGTATGAGTAACTATAGCAGCAAACCTGTAACATGGAACTGAGATGTACTGTGCCCATGATGTCAAGCGGTCTGGTAGGCAAAATGTATACTGTCTGTGTCAAAGTCAGCAGCTCCACAGTAATTAGCAAATGCACATTAGCACAGCAACGGCTAAGCAGTTGTAACTCTGAAGCCCACATCCCACAGTCAACAACTAATCACATGTACCCCTACACCCTATGCTATGTGTAATCATGCTGAGTATATCCTCCACATGCATTTCGCTGCCAGTAGTGTCCACTATACTGCATCACAGAGGACATAAGTCCTAATACATGGCGTGAAGTAAATATGTGTCTCTGCTTATTCATTCCACGAGTACGAATAAGAGAGGATGAGAGTGTGTGAAGTACACGGCATTCGTGAGATGACCATGTAGTCCACTGTCATTGGATGTCAACGCAAATGAGTAGCACAACTGTGGAAGACACACATGTGTCATGTGAAGCGGGAGTTACGCTTGGCTCAGGTGGGTGGGTGTGACGGGTAGGTGCGCACATGCAATGTTGAAACACGCTGTGTTGGGAGGATTCCGGAGCAGTACATCACTGCTCTCCTGGGAATTTGTAAAGACCACCTGTCTGGGGATGAATGTGAACTCGTGTGTGCACAACAGGCGGGCACACGATCAATGCTGCATCAGGTGTAGACATCAGCCCACCCTCTGTGGACATGCTGGATACTGCTGTGCGTCCGTCAGGCCCTTGCCAAGGCACTCACATCCCCTGTCGACCAGGTGTATCCCCAACATTGTCCACCTGCACAGGCAATCCAGGGCACGGGATGGCAGTGGAGCATGGTGGGTGAGAGGTCATGGCGCGCTCCTCCTGGTCACATCACGCAGGCAACACATCCTCAATATGTAGTATGGCACAAGTCAAATGGAAGTAGTGGGTTGACGCACACATCACGAGCAGGAGTGACGTCACGGAAGGTGGCTCGCACCATCTCACTCATTGCCTATTTTCCCACACACGTTACATGCCATTGCAACAGAGAAGCCAGCGCGTGCACAAGCAGCTCCAAGCTCGCCCCAGAGAGGCCAAAGAGTGAATGTGTGGGTCCATGAGCTCCAGTTGGACGCGGCCTGGGCCGCCAGGGCAGCTACAGCCTCTGTGTGTTGCAGGTGGTGTATCCGGACTGCGGAGCCTGTCATGCATTGTCAATGTTGCCCGGGTCTCGACTCGGAGCACCACGCAGGTGTACGGCGTCCCGCCACTTATTATACCGCGAGACAGACCACTTGCTCAACTGGACCCACACATACACTCCTTGGCCTCTCTGGGGCGAGCTTGGAGCTGCTTGTGCATGCGCTGGCTTCTCAGGTGCAAACGCATATTTGGGTGAGCGAGGGGAGGCCATGAGTACAGGGTAACATATGACTGTCTGACTTCCAGTTAGTTTAAGGAATGACCCTGATGTGGTCATAAGAAGACGTGTCTCGTGTGTATTGCAACTAGTAGATAAGCCGATGAACTTCCCATGTCTTGCATGTAGCCCCGCACCTAGACCCGCCCACTCGACACATATAAATGAGTACCAGCACCACATTCTTCCCATTCGTAGCACTGACTGGGTGTGACAACCATCGGACAGTCTTGTGTAGTCCACCCACGCGTACATGTGGGCCCTCCATGATACATGTCACCTGCGGCAAAGTGATGTCATGGGCAATGACGGAAGTGAGGAGAGCTGTCTGCCCCACGCACAGATGGCGCATCAGCTCAACAGACCCAGCACTGAGGGCAGCAGGGGTCACATGTGCAGGGGCAGCTGTGCCTGGTGTGAAGGCACATGCATATAGACAGCACATCGTGCAATGTGTAGTCTGCCCACATCTACTGTCCATTGTCAGGCGGACCTAGCAAAAGATCACAAGACAACACATCTGTGTGGGTGTACCCACTGTGACCAACACTGCGCAACAATCAACGTACTCGCCCTGTGCATGGCCCACCCCGCAACGGAGGTCACATTCAGTGCCACTAACTCACACACATCCCTATCACGAGGCATGGTGTGTCCAATCGACAGGGCTGAGTTTGCGCTTATCCGGAGGGTCCTGAACAGGAGACACATGTAACCCACTAGGCAGTCTGTGTTGTCACCTACTGGCATTGTGCAGTCAATGTGCAGGCCAGGCCTGCTGGGACTGAGAAGGGCAGCATGGCCCCAGCCTGACATTCACACGAGCAAAAAGTGCACTGAGACCTGCATTGCCAATTGTCTGTGTCACTGGATGTCTGACATGAAGTTGCCATGTACCACCACTCGGGAGGGACAGACATGTCAAAGCGCCCGAGAGCTCACATACCCCTGCCACCTGCAGTCAGCATGGTGAGCAGTGCATGTTTGAACCCCACAGGCTCTGACTCATAGTGCTGCGGATCAACGACATGTGTGTCCCCCACATGCACTCCCACACACACTGCAGTTGTCTCTCACACACAACTTTCGCAAGGAATAGCCATGTGCAGTGTGCGTGGAGCTCGGAATCCAGGATCTCCAGCTCCTCGCTGGTGAGTGGACCTGGACATATCCTCAGCGTCATCGACGTGAAGGTGGACAGGTGGCAGCAGCAGGTGTTGTTGAGGGATGCCAGGCTGCAGTCCCAGGTAGCTGTGGTAATGCCGGTCACACTCCCACACTCATATAGCCCCCTGGGGCAGGTTCAGTGGGTCCAAGCTGCTGCAATTTGTGTACCATGTCTGCCAGCTCCAATTGCAGACGATGGCCTGCTCCCAGCTGGCCCGGGATGCTTACCTCCATAGTGGAACACGCAGGGTGCAACCGCGAGGGTCATTGGAGTTGGCCGCAAGGGCCTGGCCCGTGGCGGGTACAGTCCGCTGATGCCATGTGCACCACACAGTATAATGTGCGCAATGCATCTGCAGGTGTGGCCATGATTTGTGTGTGGGAGCAGGTCCACAATGGACAGGGCCACAACATGCTGTGTGCATAGGCAGTGACGGCCAGTGCCCAGCCTCCACATGTCTGTTAGCATATCATCATGTACACATTGGCATGGGAGCATGGGATATGCATATGCACACACATGCCATCTTTCACTATGTACATCTGCCACCTGGCACGTGCAACGTTACGTGTCACTTGTGATGTGTATTGGCAATCACACAGCCGTGTTGGCATGGAGCTGTCAATGTGTACACCTGTCAATGTTTCTGGAGGTGTGATCCGTACAGTGCTGTACATAGGGTGCAGTAGGGACATCAATGACTGTCTCATATCCCCTCGTGCTACAGGTCCCACTTGTTTTGCCCGCTCAGCCTGTGTCCATAGCGTTGTTGGTGTGTGCCATACTCACCCAGCCTCGGAAGCAGTGTCATGCACAGCAGCTAGTTTTGTTGCCGTGGTATTGCCGCTTGCCAAATATGCAGTCTGATACCATCAGCATGCCTTACAAGTTATTAAGGCCTAAATCCCCATGTGCATGCTCATAGCAATGGTGTGTGTCACTGCCCATTGCAATTGGCAGGGGACCTGTGCAAGTGTATTGTGGCTGTGCTGTCCCTACTTGTCAGCTGTTCTGTGATTCAATTGCTTGGTCAGTCATTTGTGTTTTGTGTATGTGGAAATGCCCTGTGGTGTGTTGCTTTCACATGTGTCCACTTCCATCTTTCCTAGGAGGAGACCAAACATACATCGCCCCTACCAATTGCTGTCAGACATGGAGGATGTGGAGGTAATCCGGAAATTCCGTCTGGACCGACCCACCCTGCATCGCCTATGTGCCTTGTTGGAACCCCACCTCCGTCCTCGCAGGGTGTATCCAACTGCATTTACCCCCACGGCTAAGGTGATGGCTGCACTGCATTTCTTCGCCACTGGGTCATTCCAACACACAGTGGGCAGTGGAAGTGGGATGTCCCAGCCCATGTTCAGCATGGTGCTTCGTGATGTACTGTCAGCTATGATGCTGTACAGGAACAGGTACATCAGATTCCCCAGGGCACGTGAATTGACGGCAGTGAAGGGTGATTTCTATGCCCTTGGACGGATCCCCCACGTTGTTGGTGCAATCGATTGCACCCATATTGGCCTTGTAGCACCACAGGCCATGGAGCACATTTATCGGAATAGGAAGCACACCTACTCCCTGAATGTGCAAGTGGTGTGCCTTGCGGACATGGTCATTTCACACTTGTGTGCGAAGTTTCCAGGATCGGCCCATGACTCGCACATCATGTGCAACAGCATCCTACCACGTCTGATGACCAATCTGCAACCGGACCGTGCTTGGATTGTTGGTGAGTATGTGTACTCGTGTAGCGTGCCTGGTGTGCGATGCTGTCTTGGGGACAGTTGGAATTGCAACTAATCTCGGTATTCCTCACACCCAGGGGACTCTGCTTATCCGAATGGGCCTTGGCTGCTCAGCCCATTACGTAATCCTCGGACCCCAGCTGATGACTGCTACAATGAGGCACATGGGAGGACCAGACGTGTGGTGGAGCGGACCTTTGGCCTCCTCAAGTCCAGGTTCAGATGCCTGGACCGCACCAGGGGCGCACTGGCGTACTCCCCACAGAAGGTGTGCCAGATAGTAGTGGCTTGCTGCATGCTGCACAATCTGGCTATTCGCAAGCAGATCCCCCTAATAGTGGATGACGGTGATCATCCAGGGCCCCAGCCTGCAGACCAGGACGGGTCCAGTGACGAGGACAGTGGAGAGGAGGAAGCTGTGAATGTGCGTCAGCAGCTCATCGCCCGCTACTTCACTTGACGGTGAGTGTCCATTTACGACGGCTGAAGTAGCTGTAGTTGTGCAGGTGTATGTGTGCTCTGTCACGGAGGCCTTTTGTTCACTGAGTGCTGTGTGTCAATGGTCCATGTCCAGGTTAGTATGCCACTGACAGTGGCTGTAGCATTGTGCCCTGTTGCTCTGTGAGATGTGTGTACATTGCTTGTAGTTGGTGACAAGTACTGTGTGATGAGTGTGTGACACACTCATTGAATGTACTCTTGTTCTGTTTTTCACCCCTAGGTCCCTACAGCCTCTCCTGTCCCATCGACATACCACACAGCAGATGCATTTCTGCTCATGGTGGCGGTTGCACATCGTTGAATAAACACAGGGCACAGACAGCAGATTGTGATCAAGGTGTATTTATTTTCAGCGGTGACATGTTATTGTGTGCAAGGTGTTGACAAAAGTGGTGCGTGCAGTGACTATGAGTTGACGGTCATGGCTGCGTGATGCTCAAGGTGTACCCATTTAGTCCTATGTCCACAGTCCAACAGACACATGCCATTCACATGGCAGTGTGGGGTAGGATCGTATTACAAGTCAATGCAGTAAGTGGTCAAGGTGGCTGGCTGACTCACTGGCGTTTGGTGCGTGCGAAGTCCTCTCTGGACACATGTTTCCTCTTCGGACAGCCCCTTCCACGTTTGGAAGGGGGGGGTGTGTTGGTGGGCTGCTGGTGGTGGCTGAGGAGTGCTCACTCGCTGTGGACGCAGGGGAACGCGATGCTGCACGACCCTGCGCCACAGCAGGTGGTGGCGGAGGTGGTGTTGCTGGCCTTGCTTGTGCCCTCACCACCACCACCAGCTGGCCCATGAGGGCCACCATTTGGCCCATATGGGCGTTCATGGCCCTCAACACCCCAAGGACCTCCCGCGTGTCGCTAGCCGACCTGGCCCATTCTCCTTGGGCCTCTTCATAGGCCCCAAGGACTCTGTCGATTTGCGGCTGGCCTTGGCTCCCAGGCACAGATGGCGTTGGCCTGACCCTGCTCCTCCTACCAGTACTGCTGCCACCGACCTGCCCACTAGCCACATTGCTCACCACGGTCCTCGTTCTGGCTCCCAGGGTGGACCCCGACGGCCGGGCCACCCCTTGCGCTGGGGCTGTGGCCAGGGATGACGTGGTGGTGGTGGTTGCGGCGGTGGTGGTGGTTGTGGCGGTGGTGGTGGTTGCGGCGGTGGTGGTGGTTGCGGCGGTGGTGGTGGCCGCAACGACCGTGGCAGCAGGGGTCTGTGACTGGTCAGCAGCCCTGGGCGATGGGTTGGTGGGTAGGAGGGGCCCTGGGGAGCGGTTGTGCCCTGCCACACCAGATGGGCCTGCTGGGTGGTCCACGTCCGAGGAGGTGTCCAGCTCCTCTACATCCGTGAGTCCGGGTCGGGGGCTTGCGGACTGGCTGTGCTGGCTGCTGTCTCCCTCTCCAGCGTCCAGCAGTTCGGCACCTGTGGGGAGAATGAGATAGGTTAATGTGTTGCACCTAGCAAAGTATGTATTGGTTGTCTGACATTCACAGTTCGTGCACTGTCGTGCACAGGTTTCCCAGAGGCGTGTGTGTGGATGCACGATGTGTGTATGCGTGGGCAAGGCAATGGAACTGTGTGATGTGAACATGTGGCATGGGACGGATTAGCAATGCCGATGGGTGTGTGTTGCTATACTCCTACATTTTGTGGCTCGGGTGTATGCGGGCTCCAGACCCATCGACGATGTTGAGGTGAAATATGGTTTAGGGGTTCAAATGGAACGCTTAGAAACGCAGATGGGAAAAGGGGGTACAGCCCCCTCAACGCTTTTGAGGTGAAATATGGTTTAGGGGTTCAAATGGAACTCTTAGAAACGCAGATGGGAAAAGGGGTACAGCCCCTCAACGCTTTTGAGGTGAAATATGGTTTAGGGGTTCAAATGGAACGCTTAGAAACGCAGATGGGAAAAGGGGGTACAGCCCCTCAACGCTTTTGAGGTGAAATATGGTTTAGGGGTACATACTGTGACATATGGGTGCAGAACGGGACATGTGTTTTGGCAACATGACAGTGCAGAGACAATGGTGTGTGTATGTCTGACATCCCCAGCATATCTGCTCACTGTTAACATTTATGGACATTACACTGCAAGCATTGTAGTGAGTGAGTGATGGTTGTGTGCCACATGACGTATTGCAGATGGGCCAATTCCTTGGTGTGCGTGCTACCCTCGGCCATGTGCATCAATGCAGTGCTCTTGGGGTGTTGACTATATTATGTATGTTGTTAATCACAGTGTGACGTGCGCTTCAGTCACTGCAGGCACATTATTTGTCATGGGCAGGTATCTTTGCATAACTACTGTATGAGGGCCAGCTGTTCGGATGACATACCTTTCATGACACAGGGGCTGACAGATGAGATGGATGATATGTTGAATGTGCATTGTGTGCCTGTGTGTTTCATGGGTCCAGTGGTGTGTATGTGCATTATTGTGGTCCCACGCTGTTACTTCTAGGCAGGTTGGACTTACATGGGCGTTGTTGTACGATGTGTGGGTAACAGGCAGTAAGGACTACATGGTCAAGACTTCAATGGTGTTGCTGATGTGTGTGATGAGTGGCACAGTGCCCACCGTGTGGGTCTGTGCTCCAGTGGGACTTGTGCATGCAGACGTGGCTCCTTAGGTGTTGCTGTGTTTGTGATGGGTCATGTGGGGTATGACTCTGTAATACATGTCCGTGTGCACATTGGTGACATGATTGTGACAGGGAGCAGTGCTGCGTGTTCCCCTGCTACGTGACATGTCCCATGTGTTAGTCGTAATACAGTCCTCATGCCTACAGACACCCCGCCCTGTACAGTTTTCCACCTACAGGTTGTTTTTGAGTGCGCAATGCTATGGATGCCACATGGTTATGGGAGGGAGGGGTGCTCCATGTTGCTGGTCTGTGGGAGTGGGGGCGGTGTTGTGAGTTGTGGTGCTGGCTTACCACCCACAGAAACCCCTCCATGTAGGGTGAGATATCTACCTGTCGGCTGAAGGTGTGCACTGCAGTGGCTGACACATGGGTGTGGGGTGTGCTCCACCTTGCTGCGCTGTAGGACTAGGGGCCTGGTGTGTGTTGTACTTCAGCTGTCCCCCTCCCACCCACTGACTTTGTGTTCCGGCTACTTACCTGTTACTTGTCGGTTACTGCAGCTATGGCTGACACATGGGTGTGGGTGTGGTGAGTGCTCCTTCTGGCACTTTTGGAGTACAAGGGGACCTGGTGGGAGTTGCGGTGCTGGCTGACTGTACACATGCCTCCATGGTTTTGTTAGTTGGTCGGTTTGGGCTGAGTGTGTGGTAGTGTCTGTTGCATGTGTGAGTGATGTCTTGTGTATTGTGTACTGGACATGGGGGTGTTTGTCCCTCGGAGCTATGGCATAGTGGTAGTGCATGTGAGTACATAGCGTTGTGCTGGTATACATTTGTTTGTACTTACCAGCCTCCACTCCCCCTGGTATTCCGGTGAGACTCTCCGGATGTATGATGCCTCGCACCGTCTCCTCCCACGCCTTGAAGCTCTTGAAAAGCACGGGATTACCTCCGCCAGTCCTGTCAGCCAGCTGCCGATTCTTGGCCTCCTTCTTCTTGACCTCCCTTTTCATATTGTGCCACCTCTTGGTGATTTCGCCTCGGTTGCATGGCACGTTCCCTACTGCATTGACCTGGTCTACGATCCTGCTCCACATCCGATTTCTGGTGGCTACTGTTGTCTGTTGGACCTGGTTGCCAAAGATTTGTGTGTGCACCTTGATGATCTCGTCGACCATGACCGTCAGCTCAGTTGAAGTGAACTTTGGCATTCGGTGTGCTGCCATGGTGTGTGGTTTGGTGTTTGTGGTGCTGGTGCGGTGTGTGTGTGTGGTGTGTGATGTGCAGGTCGTTTGTGGTGCTGGTGTTTGGTGGTGCTGGTGCTGGTGCTGGTGGTGGTGGGTGTGATGGGTGCGTATCTGTGGTGTGCTGCTGTCCTTGCTGTGTCGCTGTGTTCTCTCCTCTCTTCTTGGCTTTGTAGTGTTGCAAGGGATTGTGGTCTGTGAAGGGGCTGCTTTTGTGCTTACCTATGTGGGTGTGTCATGATGGTCTGTTGTTTTCAGGTGTGTTGTGGCTGGTGTTCTGGGATTAGTAGTTTATTTGTTTGTCCAGGGGGGGGTGTTTTCGGGATGTGTACTGTGTTTGTGCGTGGCCTGCTGTGTGGACTTGTTGGCCATGTTGTGTGTGTTTGTTTGGGCCGCGGCTGGTTTCTGTGCAGGGACGTGGCCGCCAGGGCTTCCGCCGTGTCCATTTCCATCTCTGTTGTTTACGATGGCGGGCGGTGTATTTGTGTATTTACCGCGCTCATGTCGGAGCGATCCTAATTTCACGGGCGGTGTCTCGATCGTCAGGGCGGGCGGTTTTTGGTTGTCGTGCGTATTTGCGTCCGTGGCGGACGGGTGGACTTAGAATCGGACATGATCGGTTGGTATTTTTGGGTTTTTTTCCGCCGCGGGCGGTGTTCGGTTCGCGGCATCGTAATTGCTCGGTCGGTATTCAGACGGTGTAGGCGGGCGGATTTTTACCGCTATGGTGGATAGCGGATTTTTTACCACCCGGTATCGTAATGGACACCTTAATGTTTGCCTTCATATACTTAAGAATGCAGCATATTTTAAGAACAAACTATTATGTACTCTTTGCAGGAAAGCATTGAATGCATTTGGTGACCTACTGCAACTTACCCCCGTAAAAGGGCAACCTGTTTTCAAAACACTTGTCCATAATGAAACAAAATATTCTTTGGGAAGTAAAGACAGTGTAAATATTTGGTTAAACTTCAAATAGAAGGAACTAGTAAAAAATTTGCAGCAAGCATCTGATGTGGATTATGGAAATATTCTTAAGGACATTAGAATAGGATTTCTAACAAACAATGGAACATGTGCCTTTGAAAGTCGACTTGTGAAGAAACTATTTCTATCTAAGATTACAGCAGGAGAACTAAGGTACAATTTTATTGAAGAACAGAAATGCATAGTGTTTAATGCCTACACTTCAAGAGTGCTCCGACTTCAACGAAAAATTACTAAAACTGGAGAAAGAAGATATTTTGGAAATTACAGCTATTGATAAAATGGAACATCAGGGAGTGACAATAATTCTCACAGAAAAGCTACAAGCAAAATTTGATTCTTTGGAGAAGTCTGTACCCAGGACTGCAGGATTAAAAAAACATTTATGTGTGTGCAAGAACAGTCAAGTCATTTTGCGGCGTAATTTAAATGTTAAAGAAGGGTTAGTAAATGGTGCAATGGGTAATACTTAGCCATAAAATTTGATCAGATTGATGGTGTCAAACAGATTGGCCGATGTGTTGTACGTTGTTTGCTATTGAAAGACTTATATGTGTGGTGGCAGCATTTCCCACTCACTCTAGTGAATGCTGTAACAAGGTTTAAGTGAAGATACAGATTTTATTAATATTGGTAGTACTGTTTTTAAAGAAGGAATGTCATATGTAGCATTGTCATGAGTTAGAACATTGACAGGTTTGTTTTTGATTAAGTTTAATGATAAGAAAGTCAGTGCCGATGCAAGTTGTGTCAGAGAGTACAATCGGTTAACAAGTGTATGCACTCCTCATTTAGGACAGTATCATATTTATGAGACATGGATAATCTGTCCTAAGTGAAATCTTACAAAAGAGGCAATGGATGTTCAAGAAAAGAATGGAAACAAGGACAAGCTAGTAGGCATTAAAAAGAAAAAAGTAGAAAATTGGGAAACTATTGTAGGATACCAGTTGGAAAAGAGTTCAGATGTCAACTGCTATGCAAATGTTGTTCTAAATGTACTGTTTCATTTAAAACATCTTGTTAATCAAATTCAAGAAAAACCAGATAAGAGATTGTGTTCTGCATTGTATCATTTGCTCCAACATTTACTCAGTGACAGAACTGTGATACATTCTGCTTCAGGTATTCAAGACCTTTTAGATATATGTAGTGGATCTCTAATGTTTACTCTCAACAGTCAATAAGGCGCACAAGAATTTATTATGGTCATCTTTAGAGTTTTAGAACAAAAAGAAGCAAATATTGATGATTTATTTGGACTGAGTTACAAATGGAACCATGACTGTGAAGATTGTTATTATTCAACTTCCACTCAAATAAATTCTGAACGTTTTCTATATTTTTCATTACTGGATTACAAAACTGTACCTTTTGACAGATTGATGAAAAAGGCTAACCAAAATATGACCTGTCCAGATTGTAGATCAGATGTTACGTCTATGTTAAATCTAGGAACAACTGGAAAATACCTTATACGACTGCTACAATGATGCAGACCAGATGGATTTAAATTAGAAACTGAAATTATAAATTTCAAAGCTGGACAAGTATGAATTTCTTGAAAAACCTATACTACTTTGGGTATTATCTTTCATGAAGGACTCAATATAACATCTGGAAATTACACTGTCCTTTGAAAGAATGAAACTGGATGACCAGAATGCAAAGATAGCAATCTTTAATTTAAACGGAAATTTCCTTTCAAGCTACCAAACTCTTATTTTCTTCAACCAAAGTTCGAAGGAGGATTTCTGGAAAAAAAATAGTGTATGGTGTTTCATCTACATGGATCATCAGTATTATAGACATACTGGGGTGATATTATTAAATAGTTCTACAAAATTGAAGAGTTCTTTTATCTTCCAAGAATGGAGTTAATTTAAAATCTGAATGCAACACTCTCTAATTAAAATGTGAAACAGGATGGGCACAATTCAATCACAGGAACTTTAAATACAAACTAAAACCGTCTTTCAAACTACAAATTGTAACTTTTTGTTTCTTCAACCAAACCCCTATGTTCTATTTGGTGCGCAGACAGAATATCGAGTTTTACATATCGAGTTGCACAAATATGAAGTCAGAAATATCGCGATTGAAAAATATCGACAGCAAGAATATCGTGGTCAAGAATATCGACTTAAGGTAAGTAATATCGAATTTAAAAGTATCGAACTGTTTAATATCGTTTGCAAAAATATAGTTGTTAAAAATATAGATATTTTAATTAATGTTATGTATTTTAGTATATATATTAAATGTATGTGATGGATTTTTTTGTATAAGAATTGTTTATATTTTTTAATATATATGTTACATTTTTAGTAGTTCTTATTTTTTTTTATTTGAATTTTGTGTTTTTTAGTTCTGTAGTGGGTTGTGGGTTTATAGGGGACTAGGGTGGGAAGTAATTTAATTATATTAATTTAATGATAATTTTTTATTTATGAATATTTATTTGATTGATATGTTATAGTGTAAAATGTGTAAAGTAATTTATTATTAATTAATTAATAACTGGTTGTTAATTAATATTAATTAATTAATTGGCAATTAATTATGGTAATTGTGTAATTAATTTTAGGTGTGCGTTTTGTGTTTATAGGTGTAAAGGGTGGGAAGTAATTTTCTTTTATAGATGAATTAATAATTGGTTGTTTATTAATATTAAATATGAATTGGTAATTAATTATGGTAATTCTGTAATTAATTTTAGGTGTGTGTTTTGGGGTATACAGGGGTAAAGGGTGGCAAGTAATTTGTGTTTAATTAATTAATATATAGCTGTTAATTAATGTTAATTATTTGATATTTATTTTGGGTAATTGTTTATTTTTGTGTGTTGTTTTTATTTTTAAAGTGGTAAAGGGTGGGTATTAAATACATTTTTCTTACTTCATAATTAGTTGTTTAATACTAATAGTTTCTAATTTTAAAATAAGTTTTATTTGTGTAATGTATTACTTTAAAGTTTAATGTAGGTGTGTGTTGTGTGGATTATAGGTTAAAGTGTTGGTAGCTAATTAATTTTTAATATTTTTTTATTACTAATATTTTTTTAATTGATACTTAATTATGTTAATTATGGAAGCATATATTTTATTACAATTTAGAAGTGTTTTGTTATTTGTGTGATGTTATAGGGTAGGAAATAAAATAAATACATTTATGTAATAAATAATGTTTTCGTTTGTAAAAGTTTTCTAGTTTAAAATATTTATTTTTTGGAACTTTATTTATTATTTTATTTTATATAATATTTGTAGGTATTTGTGATATGTAATTAATATTATAGTGTGTTTTTATATATGAAATATATTGTTTTTTAAAAAATGTTTAACATATTTTTAAATGCATTTATTTATTTATTTTCATAATATTATTTTTTGATTTTTAAATAATCATTTAGTTTTTTTTTAACTGCTTGGAGTGTGAATATTAAATTTACCCCTATGATATTCAGCACTTTCCCTACTGTTGCACTTACTGGAGTGGGAGTAGTAATTTTTACCCTCTGCTATCCAACACTTTCCCTACTGCTGCACTCACTGGAGTGGGAATAGTAATTTTTATCCCTCCGCTATCCAACACTTTCCCTACTGTTGCACTCACTGGAGTGGGAATAGTAATTTTTACCCTTCCGCTATCCAATACTTTCCCTACTGTTGCACTCACTGAAGTGGGAATAGTAATTTTTACCCTTCCGCTATCCAACACTTTCCCTACTGTTGCACTCACTGGAGTGGGAATAGTAATTTGTACCCCTTCGCTATCCAACACTTTCCCTACTGTTGCACTCATTGGAGTGGGAATAGGAACTTTTACCCCTCCGCTATCCAACACTTTCCAACTGATGTACTCACTGGAGTGGAAATAGTAATTTGTACCCTTCTGCTATCCAACACTTTCTCTACTGTTGCACTCTCTGGAGTGGGAATAGTAATTTTTACCCTTCCGCTATCCAACACTTTCCCTACAGTTGCACTCACTGGAGTTGGAATAGTAAATTGAATCCCTCCACTATCCAACACTTACCTTACTGTTGCATTCACTGGAGTGGGAATAGTAATTTTTACCCCTTCGCTATCCAACACTTTCCCTACTGTTGTACTCATTGGAGTGGGAATAGTAATTTTTACCCCTTCACTATCCAACACTTTCCCCACTGTTGTATTCATTGGAGTGGAAATAGTAATTTTTACCCCTCCGCTATCCAACACTTTCCCTACTGTTGTACTTATTGGAGTGGGAATAATAGATTTTACCTTTCTGCTATCCAACACTTTCCCTACTGTTGCACTGACTGTATTGGGAAATGTAAGTTTAAATATTTTTTAATAGTTTAATGTTTTCATATATTATAGAATGTTTTATTATATATTAAATTATTGATATATATATATATTTTATTTTTATATAATCTTAAACTTTAAAAATAAAGTACAAATAATTATTTATTAATCGTTTTAAAGTAAATATATATGTATATATATCTCAACAAAGTCACTCCTTCCGAACTTCAGAGCCCGTGGAGGGGTGGCGCGATGCCGGCGGAGTACACCGGTGAATCAATGTATAAAGAACGGAGTTCCAATCGCGCTCTCGGGCTAACACGAAAAACCAACCAACAATCCAAGATGTAGTAAAGGGGCTTTATTCACACCATAAACCCTCCGTGATGCGTTTCAACCCCGTAGGGTCTTGTTCACACAACGGAGTGACAAGCAAACAAGTCTTACATACATTTCCGGGTGGGTAATGAACATAAACAGAGGACTACACGTTAGTACGAGATACAACATACATCGTTGCCATTTTGTAAAGTGCATTTCGTTTCTCCAATCGCCATTATTAAACGTGTAACAGTAAAAAATATGTAAAGGCATAGAGGAACTATAGAATTGTTTCTGCACGCGACATGACAGAACCTGCCACATGCGTCGCTCACAAGAATTGCAGATCACATTACTACATATGTCACCAAAGAGCGTGTGTACCTACCCCGCTACCAGTAAAAAGCGGTCAATGATTACGTGCCTAATGTTGCTCAGGTGTCGCGTAGTGTCTGCGCTGTTGTAGGCTGGTCCTTGTAGTTCGGCTATGTGTTCATATAGGGAACTGTATTTACTGCCGCCCTGCTGGTATATAGATACAAATAAGTACTCTATTGTAAGTCTGGTCAACTATAGTTAACCCCTTCGCTGGTAGGCCTTTTCCCCCCCCCTGTGCTAAGCCTTTTTTTGGCTATTTGGGGTAGTTCGCGCTTAGGCCCCTGTAAATTTTTGACCACATAAGGTATCCACGCCAAATTTGCGTCCTTTTTTTCCAACATCATGGGGATTCTAAAGGTACCCAGGGTTTGTGGATTTCCCTGGAGGGGACCCAGAAATTAGCCAAAATACAGCAACATTTTGTTTTTTGGGGGAAAAATGGGAAAAAAGGGCTACAGATGAAAGCGTCTGTTTTTTTCCGTACAAATGGTATCAAAAAAGGGGTTGTGGTGCTGCAATCACCATCTTCCCAGCTTTCAGGGACAAGCAGACTTTTGTCCGAAAACCAACATTTGTTACACAGTTTTAGCATTTTTCTGGGACATAGCCTATTTTTGCTATTTTTTGTGCTTTCAACCTCTTTCCAGTTAATGGTAGAAATGGGTATGAAAACAATAATGGATCCTGGAAAGCTGTACATTTTAGAAAAGTAGACAAAATTCTGAATTCAGCAAGGGGTCATTTGTGTAGATCCTTCAAGGTTTCTTCATAGAAACTAACAGTTAAGTATAGGAAAAATTGAAAATTAGTTGAAAAAAACAGCCATTTGTGTGAACGTTTTCACCTGTAACTTCTTCTAATTATGACAGTTGTTTGAAAGAAATATACCATTACATCTACTAGACCTTTCTGGTTGTGGGGATATATAGGACTTGTAGGTTCACCAAGAACCCGATGAACC
This sequence comes from Calotriton arnoldi, assembly GCA_963921515.1. Lineage (NCBI taxonomy): Eukaryota > Metazoa > Chordata > Amphibia > Caudata > Salamandridae > Calotriton > Calotriton arnoldi. The sequence goes on along the minus strand of CAWUFW010020555.1, from coordinate 45,525 downwards.
CAGAGCCAATAACTGAGCAGCGTCTTGCAATGGTTTTTTATTATGTACCGGGTATATAGCAATTCATTTGGGAAAATGTATACATGGAAAAATCGGTATTAAAGACACCTATGTATTTCTGAAATGGGAACAAAATGTAGAGTTTAGAAACAGTAGATATTTGCACATTTCCGAAATTGGGAGTACCCATACTAGCATGAGAATTATAGGTCATTTTTCAAAATGACTTCTTTTACACATTGTCTTTCATTTGGAAGGCAGAAATGCATCGAAAGTCAATAGGTAATAACAGTTGCTCTACAATTCTGTGTTACCCTAAGTCTCCCGATAAAAATGGTACCTCACTTGTGTGGGTAGGCCTTGTGCCCATGACAGGAAACGGCTCAAAACGCAACGTGGACACACCACATTTTCACAATGAAAAATGACCCTTTTTTTGCAAAGTGCCTGGCTGTAGTTTTTGAACCCTAGCTCTGCCGGCACCTAGGGAAACCTAGCAAACCTATACATTTTTGAAAACTAGATACCCAGGGAAATCCAGGATGGGTTGACTTGACTGGCTCTCACCAGGTTCTGTTACCCAGAATCCCTTGAAAACCTAAAACATTGTCCAAAAAACCACATTTTCCTCACATTTCTGTGGTGGAAAGTTCTGGAATCTGCGTGGATCCATAAAATTCCACCCACCCGCGTTCCCCAAAGTCTTCCGAGAACAATGGTACATCACTTGTGTGGGTAGGCCTAGTGCCCGCAACAGGAAACGGCCCAAAACGCAAGGTGGACACACCACATTTTCACAGTGAAAAATGAACCTTTTTTTGCAAAGTGCCTAGCTGTAGTTTTTGAACCCTAGCTCTGCCGGCACCTAGGGAAACCTAGCAAACCTATACATTTTTGAAAACTAGACACCCAGGGGAATCCAGGATGGGGTGACTTCACTGGCTCTCACCAGGTTCTGTTACCCAGAATCCCTTGCAAACCTAAAAATTGTCAAAAAACACATTTTCCTCACATTTCTGTGGTGGAAAGTTCCGGAATCTGCGTGCATCCACAAAATTACACCCACCCCACGTTCCCCAAAGTCTTCTGAGAAAAATGGTACCTCACTTGTGTGGGTAGGCCTAGTGCCCGCGACAGGAAACGGCCCAAAACGCAACGTGGACCCACCACATTTTTACAGTGAAAAATGACCCTTTTATTGCAAAGTGCCTAGCTGTAGTTTTTGAACCCTAGCTCTGCCGGCACCTAGGGAAACCTAGCAAACCTATACATTTTGGAAAACTAGACACCTAGGGGAATCCAGGATGGGGTGACTTCACTGGCTCTCACCAGGTTCTGTTACCCAGAATCCCTTGCAAACCTAAAAAATTGTCAAAAAAACACATTTTCCTTACAGTTCTGTGGTGGAAAGTTCCGGAATCTGCGTGCATCCACAAAATTTCACCCACCCCACGTTCCCCAAAGTCTTCTGAGAAAAATGGTACCTCACTTGTGTGGGTAGGCCTAGTGCCCGCAACAGGAAACGGCCCAAAACACAAGGTGGACACACCACATTTTCACAGTGAAAAAGGACCCTTTTTTGCAAAGTGCCTAGCTGTAGTTTTTGAACCCTAGCTCTGCCGGCACCTAGGGAAACCTAGCAAACCTATACATTTTTGAAATCTAGACACGCAGGGGAATTCAGGATGGGGTGACTTGACTGGCTCTCACCAGGTTCTGTTACCCAGAATCCCTTGCAAACCTAAAAAATTGTCAAAAAAAACACATTTTACTCACATTTCTGGGGTGGAAAGTTCTGGAATCTGCGTGGATCCACAAAATTCCACCCACCCCGTGTTCCCCAAAGGCTTCCGAGAGAAATGGTACCTCACTTGTGTGGGAAGGGCTAGTGCCCGTGACAAGAAACGGCCCAAAACGCAACGTGGACACACCACATTTTCACAGTGAAAAATGACCCTTTTTTTGCAAAGTGCCTAGCTGTAGTTTTTGAACTCTAGCTCTGCCGGCACCTAGGGAAACCTAGCAAGCCTATACATTTTTGAAAACTAGACACCCAGGGGAATCCAGGATGGGGTGACTTCACTGGCTCTCACGAGGTTCTGTTACCCAGAATCCCTTGCAAACCTAAAAAATTGACAAAAAAAACACATTTTCCTCACATTTCTGTGGTGGAAAGTTCTGGAATCTGCGTGTATCCACAAAATTCCACCCACCCCGCATTCCCCAAAGTCTTACAAGAAAAATGGTACCTCACTTGTGTGGGTAGGCCTAGTGCCAGCGACAGGAAACGGCCCAAAACGCAAGGTGGACGCACCACATTTTCACAGTGAAAAATGACCCTTTTTTTACAAAGTGCCTAGCTGTAGTTTTTGAACCCTAGCTCTGCCGGCACCTAGGTAAACCTAGCAAACCTATAAATTTTTGAAAACTAGACACCCAGGGGAATCCAGGATGGGGTGACTTCACTGGCTCTCACCAGGTTCTGTTACCCAGATTCCCTTGCAAACCTAACAAATTGTCAAACAAAACACATTTTCCTCACATTTCTATGGTGGAAAGTTCTGGAATCTGCTTGGATCCACAAAATTCCACCCACCCCGTGTTCCCCAAAGTCTTCCCACAAAAATGGTACCTCACTTGTGTGGGTAGGGCTAGTGCCCGCGACAGGAAGCGGCCCAAAACGCAACGTGGACACACCACATTTTCACAGTGAAAAATGACCCTTTTTTTCCCAAAGTGCCTAGCTGTAGTTTTTGAACCCTAGCTCTGCCAGCACCTAGGGAAACCTAGCAAACCTATACATTTTTGAAAACTAGACACCCGGGGGATGCCAGGGAGGTATGGCTTGCGTGGACCCTCCAACGTTTTCTTACCCAGAATCCCCGGCAAACCTCACATTTAGCTGAAAAAATCACTTTTTCCACACATTTTTGTGTGGGAAAGTTGTGGCATCACCGGGCTGACACAAATTTCCTACCATCCAGCGTTCTCCCAGGGGGTGATCCCTGCTTGCAGGGATCCACTAGGGAAGGGTACCATTGGAAAGGGGAGATTCTCCCCTTTCCAACTATACCTCTCCCATCTTTTTTGGTGCTCGGGGGCTGAGATAGCCCCACAAGCACTGAAACACTGAAACTGAAACTAAGTTTCAGTTTTGTTTTCATTGCCATGACGATTACGCGCCATGCGCGCCATCGTCATTGCAACAAAATTCAAAAAGAGGCCTGGGGAGGTTGTGGAATCTCTACCCCACCTCCCCAGGCATAAAAAAAAGGGAAATCCCTCTGCTGTCTGCAGCAGAGGGATTTTCTGAGCATGTGCTCATGACGGAATGGTTCCGTCATGAGCACTGAAAGGGTTAAGGAGCATCCCAGCTACATATAATCCCCCAATTGGTGAGAATGGAGTCTGGAAAGGTGCTGGACTCCATTGGTGGCATAAAGAAAGGTATTGTGTATTCTCTAGTGTGGTCCGGTCCATGGATTAGGAACACCCCAATTATATGCGATCCCCTAGTTAGTGGGATATGGAGTAAAGAAAGAGCACCCAAAAGGTGACACATAGAAAGGCATTGTGTATGCTCTAGTCCTGGGGCTCTAGGTCATGAGATACCCACAGTAGACGAAAGGAATAAGACTTGTGCTTGTGTCAACAACCCCTGTGACTAAACTAACAGTGCACATAAATTGAAGAAAAATATGAAAAATAAAGTGCAAATAAGTCTTATCTGTGAACTGGATGGCAGCTGGATGATGTATCGAAGAAAAGGGTAGGGATCCCGTTGTCACTGGCACGAGAAATGGTCCCTTCCTTCCCTCCTGTAAAAAATGTATAAAATCGTATTAAAACCTTATAGTGAATCAGCATACGTGTATATACATGAGAAAAATAAACGACATCAGAGTTATAGGCATCACACAAAAAGGGAGACTAGGTGGTGGTACAACCAGAAATTGCTCATTCTACGGCCTATGCACCACTAAATATCATCATGCTACTATGTAGAAACACACTAGGCCTAATGCCTACCAGGTTTTCACTGCAGATGTACAACCATTTCCTCATCCAGATTGTGTCCATGCGGGTAGTGTGTCCCCATCCCTATGATCTGCCTGGACTCTCGTTGTCTAAGTCTCAGAGTGCGGGTCCCTCCCCTTCTATTACCCATCACCTGCTCTATCACATAGAAGCAAAGTTTGGTGCTGTCGGAGAAGTGGTGCGTCTCAAAGTGTTGTACAATTGGGTACTGCTTATCTCTGTTAGTGATGGCCCTCATGTGTTCTAGGATTCTCTTCTTAGCCATGTGCGTCGTGCTGCCTACATAGCTAAGTTGACATGGGCATTCAAGTACATATACCACAAAGGTGGTGCTACATGTCAGGAATTGTTTGATAGGAACCATGCTGTTAGTGCTCCTGTTCCAGTATTCCTTCCTTAGGCGGCTGTTGTTACAAGCCTTACAATGGCCGCATGGGAAGAAGCCCTCTAGATTGATTCTCCTAGTTATCTCTGTGTTTCTGAGGTCACTATGCACCAGGAGATCCCTGAGATTCTGTCCCCTTCTGTATGTTATACTGGGTCTGGTTGGCATAGTCTTGCCTATCACGGGGTCCTCCTTGAGAATGTTCCAATTTCTTGTAATGGTTTTGTGTATATCGTTGGAATTACCATTGTATGTGAGAATGATGCGTGTTTCTATCTTGTCAGCGTTATCTGTGTTGTCAGGATTCTCACTGTGTGTATTCCCTAGAATGGCATCTCTACCTACTGTTTTAATCCTCTCTACAGCTTTTTTGAGGACCCATGCTGGATAACCTCTCTCCCTGAATCTCTGTGTCATGACAGCTTGTTCCCTTATGAATCCTTCCTCCGAGCTGCAGTTGCGTTTTGCTCCGAGCAGCTCTCCATAAGGGGTGCTCCATTTGAGGTTATCCAGATGGCTGCTCATGGCGTGTATCACTGTGTTCCCTGAAGTGCATTTCCTGAAAAGGGTGGTCTGTACTCTGTTCGATTTGATTTGTACCTTGGTGTCCAGATACTCCACCTCATTCTTACTGATAGTGCTTGTAAGCCTCAGGTTCCACGAGTTTTGGTTCAGTTTGTTTACAAACTCCAAAGCTTCATGTTCACTGCCCTGCCAGACTACAAAAAGATCATCTATGTATCTTCGCCAAAGGATGACTTTGGCGAAGTCGGCAGCCAATCTAGAGTCTTTCCTGATGTCCTCCTCCCATGCCCCCATGAACAGGTTAGCGAAACTTGGCGCATAGCATGTGTCCATTGCAGTTCCGAGGGTTTGTCTATACAGTACGTCATCAAACATAAAAAGTTGTTAAACAGGCAGAATCTGATCATGTCCAGAATCATTAGTGTAAGGCCTTTATATATTTTTTACTGTTACACGTTTAATAATGGCGATTGGAGAAACGAAATGCACTTTACAAAATGGCAACGATGTATGTTGTATCTCGTACTAACGTGTGGTCCTCTGTTTATGTTCATTACCCACCCGGAAATGTATGCAAGACTTGTTTGCTTGTCACTCCGTTGTGTATATATATATATTCACTGAAAAAACCATAAGGTTTTAGGGACAGTTATAGTTAGTTGGACATTGCACTCGTACAAAACCCGTGAAATTCCCCCGTTATAGTTAGTTCAGGTAACTATAACTCGCGCCCCGCAATGCACTGCTGATTACGTCACATATTACATCACTCATGACATGGTCAGTGACATCACTGATGACATCACTGATGACATCTCAAATGACATCACTGATGACATCACTGATGACATCATCCAGTGACTGTGTGTTTCTGTAAAGTTTAAATATGTTTAATATATTTAGGGAAAGGCATATTGAAGAATGAGTGGGTGTAGAAGCGCCTGAATGGATGATTTAGTAGGTGCGTGACTGAGTCTATAAGTGAGTGATTAAACGTATCTTACTGGATGCATGGGTGAGTGACTAAACTGTGTGAATGTCTGTATCCGTCTGTCTGTTGTTGTGTAAGCAACTGCATGGGTTTCTGACTAGCTAAATGAGTGTCTATATGGGTTATGGATTGGTTCTCTGAGTATCTGTATGGGTGCCTCAGTGTTTGTGTGGGTGGGGTGTGTGTGACTCTGTGCATAGATGTGTGAGTGGGTGATTCACTGGGTGCATGGTTTCAAGAGTGCGTCTGTGATGGACTGTATGGGTGGGTGAGTGTGTGTATGGGTGTGTTAGTGATTGAATGTATATCTCAGTGGTACATGTGTGAGTAACTACATATGTGAAAGGCAGTATATGTGTGTTGGAGTATATAAATGGCTATAAGTGAGAGTGTGTGATTGTGAGAGTGGCTATATGGATGAGTGTGTGCTTGCATCAGTGATTGCATAGGAGCGTAAGAATGTGCTAGTATTTTTATGAGTAAGTGAGCTGGTGTGTATAACTGTATAGGTGAGTAAATTGGAGTGTGATTAATTATTTGCATGACTGACTAGGTGTGTGAATACCTCTATGGATGAGTTGCGTTGTGTGAGTGTTTATATAGGTGTATGAGTGCATATGATAGTCCTGTACTGAGTGACTGTAAGTATGAGTGACTGTACGGGTGAGTGAGTAGATGTGTGTGTGTAGACCTAAGAATCAGTGAGTGGGTATGTACTTATTGGTATTGGAGTGTGTATGGTTTTGAGAATGGCAGTCTGTAATTTAGAGTGGGTGTTTCAAAACTTATATTAGGGTGTGAGAAGATGCATTAAATTCTCACATGGATGATGTCATCAGTGATGTCATCAGTGATGTCATTTGAGATGTCATCAGTGATGTCATCAGTGATGTCACTGACCATGTCATGAGTGATGTAATATGTGACGTCATCAGCAGTGCATTGCGGGGCGCGAGTTATAGTTACCTGAACTAACTATAACGGGGAATTTCACGGGTTTTGTACGAGTGCAATGTCCAACTAACTATAACTGTCCCTAAAACCTTATGGTTTTTTCAGTGAATTTCTAAGGTTTTTTAAATGCAAATTTCTAACTATAACGTGCTTGAAACCTATGGTTTTTTCAGTGAATTTCAAAGGTTTTTTAAATGCTAATTTCTAACTATAACGTGTCTGAAACCTATGGTTTTTTCAGTGAATTTCAAAGGTTTTTTAAATGCTAATTCCTAACTATAACATGTCTGAAACCTACGGTTTTTTCAGTGAATTTCAAAGGTTTTGTAAATGACAATTTTTAAATGTATTAATTGTTATATTTATTTTTTTCATACTGATTTACTACATTTTTAGAAACATTTTTTTGTACATATTTTATTTTTTAAATTACATTGTAATTACATTATACATTACAAAAATACTTTCTCAGAATGAATTACTTTAGTTTAAATACTTTGCACATAGGCAATAGACTTTTAAGTACAGTAGTTACAGTTGTTGCAATGGGCAACACATTTTCAAACACAATGCAACATTCAGCTCAATGTGAATTTCTAGTTAAATGCAATTAGTTACTTTATGGATTACTTTTTCTAACCACAGGACTGGATCCTAGATTCAGTCCTGGGACATCTCCTGTAAACAGTTGAGTAAAAGCGTTTTGGTTACAGTAGTGATTTTTAAGGAATATTATTGTATTTTAAAAGTTGACACCTCGAAACTTTTTCTCATAGAATCACCAATGTTATCCTATGGAAGGAAATTCACTTAGCAGGTAAAAACTGTTATCATTACTTTTTCTTACTCAGTGTTGGATCCTGGATCCAGCACTGGTGCATCTCCTGTAAACAGTTGAAAGAATGCGTTTAAGTCATACAGGCGATTTTTAAGGAATATTTGTAGTTTGTGAAAATCGACACTTTGAAACTTTTCAGCTGAAAACCAGACAATGGATTCCTATGGAAGAAAATTTAAGTTACTGGTAAGTACGGTTAAAATTACTTTTCAGGGTCAGTGCTGGGCTAAAAGATGCAGCACTGAGGTCTCTCCTGATAACAGGTGAGTAAATCGGAATTCGTATTTCGGCTGATTTTAGAGGAATATTTTAAAGTTCCAAAACTCCACACTTAGAAGAATTTCCAAGTGAAACCAGTCAATGTTAGCCTATGGAAGGAAATTCAAGTTACTGGTAAGTACGGTTAAAATTACTTTTCAGGACCAGTACTGGGCTGAAAGATACAGCACTGAGGTCTCTCCTGATAACAGGTGAGTAAATCGGAATTTGTATTTCGGCTGATTTTAGAGGAATATTTGTATGTTTCAAAAATCAACACTTAGAAACTTTTTCAGCAAAAAGCAGACAATGATATCCTATGGAAGGAAATTCAAGTTACTGGTAAGTACGGTTAAAATTACTTTTGAGGATCAGTACTGGGCTGAAAGATGCAGCACTGAGGTCTCTCCTGATAACAGGTGAGTAAATAGGAATTCGTATTTCGGCTGATTTTAGAGGAATATTTTAAAGTTCCAAAACTCCACACTTAGAAGAATTTCCAAGTGAAACCAGTCAATGTTAGCCTATGGAAGGAAATTCAAGTTACTGGTAAGTACGGTTAAAATTACTTTTCAGGACCAGTACTGGGCTGAAAGATACAGCACTGAGGTCTCTCCTGATAACAGGTGAGTAAATCGGAATTTGTATTTCGGCTGATTTTAGAGGAATATTTGTATGTTTCAAAAATCAACACTTAGAAACTTTTTCAGCAAAAAGCAGGCAATGATATCCTATGGAAGGAAATTCAAGTTACTGGTAAGTACGGTTAAAATTACTTTTCAGGATTAGTACTGGGCTGAAAGATGCAGCACTGAGGTCTCTCCTGATAACAGGTGAGTAAATCCGAATTCGTAGTTCGGCAGATTTTAGAGGAATATTTGCACAATGGTGAAGGTAGGGGGCGGGGCCTGAGGTGACATCTGTGCAAACGCGCCCCGTGGCGCGTTTTAAGTTGGGGGATTAAGTCCCCTTGAATCATGAGGGTCCCTAGGGCCAACTAGCCCACCAGGAACCTCCAGTATGCGCCAGGGGCTGCGTTGCAGAGACGTGTAGAGAGGCCACACCCCTTTACACCTCTCTGCAACGCAGCTCTGTGGCGCTTTCTGGATGTACCTGTTGGGCTAGTTGGCCCCCAGGGACCCTCAGGATTGAAGGGGATTTAATAAAGAACGGAGTTCCAATCGTGCTCTCGGGCTAACACGAAAAACCAACCAACAATCCAAGATGTAGTAAAGGGGGTTTATTCACACCATAAACCCTCTGTGATGCGTTTCAACCCCGTAGGGTCTTGTTCACACAAAAGAAACCTCTGTTCCACTTTGGAAAAGAGCACGCACACGAGGGCTATTTGGGTTAAGGCCTTTTATTAGATAAGCCTCCTCAGACCCAGCAAAAGAGACGTGTTTCAGCTGACACAGCAGCCTTCCTCAGTCTAGTGTGCGCCATTTTGGAATCAGCCTTAGAAAACAGTTCATGACATCAAAACTATATATATCACATTAAGTAATCTTAAAAACAGTGAATAGATACTGCGCATTAAACTATATATATATCACATTAAGTAATCTTAAAAACAGTGAATAGATACTGCGCATTACATTGATACTGTGTACCAGATGGCTGTAACTGACGGTAACTGTAAAATGCCTAGTGCATTAAGAAATGTTTATAAAAATACATAAAGTGCATAGTGCAAATACCAAACCAATATAGTACATGTTATAATTTGTGTATCAACGCAGACACTGAACAGTAAATGCCTTTCATGTTGTTATGAACCTGCACCTCACTGAAATGATAGCTCCCCATGTGATTGCATGCAGCAACTTTCTACTACTAGGGGATTTTAACATTCATAGCGAATGCCTCTCTAATGCCGAGTCTCAAACTCTCTTAACTGACCTAGCCCTCTTGGGCCTGCTTAAGCACAACGAAGGCCCTACGCACACAGCTGGCCACACACTAGATATCATCTTTTCAAACTCGCATAGAGTTCAATGCCAGCCCCCGCAACAACTTCCCTGGACCGACCATGCGATGATTGAATTCTCCATACAAAACACAAGAAAGGTGAGGGGATCTAACCCTATGACTTACTCCCCCGCAGACAATGGCAGAAAATCACCCCGGAGAACTTCCAAGCCACCTTTGTAGCCCCTGAGAATTTAGCCTTGGATAACATAGAGGAAGCCTTGACCAAATTTAATTCGGCTGTTTCTACAGCCATTGACCATCTCGCCCCATTGAAATTATTACCAAGTCATCCTAAACGCCCCCAAGAAGTCTGGTTCACACCTACGTTGCGAGCACAGAAGCAACTCTGTAGGAAATACGAGAGGTATTGGCGTACCACTCACGAAGAAAGAGACAAAGAGAGATTTCTGACCGCCCTGTCCAGCTACCATAAAAATATAAAAATTGCACGTAAAACCCATATAGCATCACAGTTAGCCCTAGCTGACAATTCCTCCAAAACATTACACCGCATTTTGCAATCATTTACTAATCCTAAGGCCTGTGAGAACACCGAGGAACCTACTCAATTACTGTGTGACGATATTTCAAAATACTTCTCCAATAAAATAGAGCTTATCTATGATAAAATTGTCTCATCAGGAAACCAGCCATTAGGTTTACAGATACCTGACCAACAAGAACAGACACCTTTACAACTACTGGAGTGTTTTCCACCTTTAACTCTGGGAGAGGTAGAGTCTCTGATTCACAAAGTGAAGTCAGGGTCCCCTTCTGATTTTATTCCTGCCAAAGTGATCACCTGTCTGGCCCACCAACTGTCTCCCTCAATTGAATCTCTCTTTAATCTCTCTCTGAGGGAGGGCCTTGTTCCATCAGAATGGAAAACAGCCCAAGTTAGGCCCATTCGTAAGAACACCAAGATCCCTCTAACTGATCTCTCGAATCTACGCCCCATCTCACTTCTTCCTTTCCTGAGCAAACTATTGGAGAAACATGTCAATAAACATCTCTCCAACCATGTCGAACTCTCTGGCTGTTTAGACCACTCCCAGTCAGGCTTTAGGCCCAAATACAGCACCGAATCGGCACTGCTAGAAGTCACAGATAACATCAGGATGACCCTTGATAAAGGCCATTCCACGATTCTGGTGCTGCTGGACTTATCTGCCGCATTCGACACGGTTTCGCACCATATATTGCTCAGGAGATTGAAGGAGATTGGTCTAAGGTACACCGCCCTTCAATGGATGATGAGTTTCCTAACAGCGCGCTCTCAGACAACCTAGGTCCATATCGATCGGCTCCGATGGGATTGTCCAAGGGAGTACCTCAAGGCTCATGTTTGAGCCCCACATTGTTCAACATCTATGTTGCCCCTTGGCCAACCTCCTGAGGACATACGGATTTACTCCGATATCGGATGCCGACGATACACAGCTGCTATTCCTATTCAAAGAACTAACACCCTCTGTACAGTCGACATTCGCCTCAGGTATGAGAGCCATCTCCCACTGGATGAAGAGTAACTTCCTCCAGTGCAATGTTGGGAAAACTGAGATCCTGCTTTTGGTGAGGCTTCCCGGGCTTGGACACCGGAATGGTGGCCGTCTGACCTGGGTACCCCCCGTTCCCAAATCCACTGTAAAAACCTAGGTGTTTGTTTGGATCAGTCATTAACCCTGAAGGAACATGCGACTCAGACTGCAGGCTCCTGCTTTCATACCTTAGGCCTGCTTCGCCGAGTCTTCCCTCTGCTTCCTGATTCTACACGGAAGACCCTGACTCAGGCACTTGTCTTAAGCCGTCTGGACTACTGTAATGGTCTGTTGATCTCTGCGAATGAGGTCTCGCTCAACAGATTGCAAGTAGTCCAGAACACTGCGGCACGACTGGTCCTTAATGCCCCCCAAGAACTGCCTCACGACCCCTCTTGCAGCAGCTCCACTGGCTCCCAATACGGCAACGGGTAAGATTCAAAATCTGCTGTATCATTCATAAAGCGCTGTTCAACCTTGGCCCTGCCTACTTCATGAAGAAATTCACCCCTTACCTTCCCTTGAGATCTCTACGCTCAGAATCCAAACATCTCCTGATGGTGCCCCGAGTCATGAAGACCAGATCGGGGGAAAAAGCCCTCTCCTATCTAGGCCCTAAGTACTTGAATGTGCTCCCCCTTCCTCTAAGACAATGTCCCGACCATCTTCAGTTTAGGAAACTGCTAAAAACCACCCTTTTCCACTTCTGATTCAGGTATAGCTGTACCACTTCACGTTGCACGCCCGAAGCACAGAGATACCCCTTCGGGGGTCGATTCAGGCGCTATATAAAATAAATAAACCTGGTAATCAACCATAATCACCAAAGGTCATTATGTTAAAAACATTCGCGCTGGTTACATGGATTGAAAATGTCTGGCAATCGCGCTGCTCAAAACTGCAATTTCAGGGAGAATGCTGCGTTCCGATGACATTACATAACTATTGGAACCTCCATCAGGGAGCAATAAAATCTCGGCAGGCTCAATATGAAAAGCGACTGAGCTAGTGTGCTGTATCCATATTGGAAACATTTTTAAAACGGTGATGATAATTTTTGGAACACACGCTGCATGAATAACATAGAAGCGCTGAAGTGCAGAAATAGTTACCACATCCCCAATGCGCAAATATTGCCTCAATGTTCAGAGTCTTTGATACTCATAGTCAGTCAACCAGCGGCCTGGGACTACTACTCCCATAATGCCCCAGGAATGTCAATCCAGTACTAAGGGGCACCGCCTGCGTCAACCATGAGGTCCGCATCAAGTCCCAAATAACTCAGGCACTGCACACGTGGACTCATTGTTGCGGCGTCTTTTACTCAAAGGTAATACCCACAGTTTCATCCGTTTTTCTGATGAACCATATCACAGCAACCACAGCGCTTTCAAGCCTGGACTTATCCAGGGCTCAGAGTAGCTTTAAGATCATCTGTATCTGAGGCCAACCGGAATGTGCATATTACGGAACGTCTCCCTTAGTGCAGCCGCCAAATTGTTTACAAACTCCAAAGCTTCATGTTCACTGCCCTGCCAGACTACAAAAAGATCATCTATGTATCTTCGCCAAAGGATGACTTTGGCCAAGTCGGCAGCCAATCTAGAGTCTTTCCTGACGTCCTCCTCCCATGCCCCCATGAACAGGTTAGCGAAACTTGGCACAAAGCATGTGCCCATTGCAGTTCCGAGGGTTTGTCTATACAGTACGTCATCAAACATAAAAAAGTTGTTAAACAGGCAGAATCTGATCATGTCCAGAATCATTAGTGTATGGCCTTTACATATTTTTTACTGTTACACGTTTAATAATGGCGATTGGAGAAACGAAATGCACTTTACAAAATGGCAACGATGTATGTTGTATCTCGTACTAACGTGTAGTCCTCTGTTTATGTTCATTACCCACCCGGAAATGTATGCAAGACTTGTTTGCTTGTCACTCCGTTGTGTGAACAAGACCCTACGGGGTTGAAACGCGTTACAGAGGGTTTATGGTGTGAATAAACCCCTTTACTACATCTTGGATTGTTGGTTGGTTTTTCGTGTTAGCCCGAGAGCGCGATTGGAACTCCGTTCTTTATATATATATATATATATATATATATATATATATATATATATATATAAATATATATATATATATATTCACTGAAAAAACCATAGGTTTCAGGCACGTTATAGTTAGAAATTAGCATTTAAAAACCTTTGAAATTCACTGAAAAAACCATAGGTTTTAGGGACAGTTATAGTTAGTTGGACATTTCACTCGTACAAAACCCGTGAAATTCCCCGTTATAGTTAGTTCAGCTAACTATAACTCGCGCCTCGCAATGCACTGCTGATGACGTCACATATTACATCACTCATGACATGGTCAGTGACATCACTGATGGCATTGCTTTTGCACAAATCAAATGTAAATGATTGATGATAATGTTGTCTCACCTGCAGTTGTGGTACTATACCATTGATAACCTTGACTAAAGATCAGAATTAAGACCAAGCATATTGCTTAAATCAAATGTGAATTGCCTGAAAAAAATGCTCTTTTTTCTTGTTGTATAAATGTAAATATGGCGAACAGAAAGTGTATATACTACAATTCCCATAATGCCGCATTGAGGTAAACATGGGATAAATAGTAGAAACAAAGAAAAACTCACTAACCGTGATCAAAGCCGAGAGGGCTCAAACGCGTTGGTCTGAGTGCTGAACTTGAATTAAATTAAGCAAAACCCAAGCCTTGAGTGCAGCGTCCTTTGTCTGAAAATTGATGTTTCTGGGCCAGGATCCGGCCCCTACGCAGAGCACCTGCTGACGAGCACGCTGGATCAAAGGATCACATTGCAGGAAAAAAAAAAATATATATATATATATATATATATATATATATATATATATTGCAAAACACCACTTTGGCTCTCCCAAATGTCACGCTGTCCTCCCAGCCACACACAGAGAGCCGCGGACCACCGGAACTATAGGCAAGTAATACTTTATTTGCTCCTCACACGACGCGTTTCGAGCGCCACACGCCCTTGTTCACATGTCATGAAAAACTGGCTCCCCATTTTTTTAAATACACTGTGTGCATAACCACGTGATTGACAAACAAACAAAATGGAAAACACACTATCGCATTTAAATGACATGTCGTAATGGATCTTTTCTTTAACTTGGTGGTGCTGCCAACAATTAAAATTACAAATACATTTTGCCATTCTTATAAATACTGTATAAAAACAGACATTTTATAGAAATACATACAGCAAAATTCTGTGCAAATTTGGCAAATGGGCAACTGCTTAATTTAAATTCGACATTGTTTAGTTAAATATACAAAAAAGAAAAAAAAAAAACATCTCTGGATAAATCCATTTGAATTAAAATTGCCATAATTATCCACTACGTCATTACCTATTCCCATAAAGTGCTATAGTGCTAAAGTGCTACCCGTAGACAATGAAATTTGATTGTTAAGAGAAAACATATTTTTCCATTTCTTAAAAACAATCATGTGCAAAGAATAACATATAGGCAGAAATATTATGTAAGATTGGCCTATTGCTTGCTTGTACGCCTAACTCGCTGGATAAATCCATTATCTGTTCCAATGCCAAATTCATCATATACATCATCCTATAATGTAATAAAAGTGCTTCAATATTTAAAGTGCTATCATTAATAAAATTATTCCTTTTCCAAAGTGCACACGCTACGAATTAAATATTAAATATACACTAATGCATCACATCTAAAAAAAGGCAAAAAAATAGTAAAAAAACACATTTAAGCTGCTTTTGAGAACTCTAATAAATCTGACAATTTTATCACTAAAATTATATCAGATACCCATTTATAAAAAATGATAAAGGTCTTCTGTATTATTCAAGCCGAACGGTATTTTACTGTTAAATTCCAATATCATTTTGCATTCCATCTGTCTCAACATCTTTTCCCTGTCTCCCCCTCTCCGGGGTTTCGCAATTGCTGCCACTACAAAATACCTCAAACAGCCAAGATTGTTGTCATGCTTAAGTTTGAAATGGCGCGCAGCCGGATAATTAGGGTCATTGTTCACAATGGCACGCAGATGCTGTAATATTCTGACATGCACCTGCAGCTTTGTACTCCCAGCGTATCTCAAACCACAGGTGCACGTCAGAACATAAACAGCATATTCTGTCCTACAGTTATAGCTACCTTTAATGGCTATTCTCTCAGGACTGAATGGGGACAGATAATGCGTGGTATTTTCCCCAAACTTACATGCCCTACAGGAAGAACATTTAGTAAATCCCTGTCTAGGTTGTAGCCACATCCTTGCAGTCTCCAGCTCCGGACTAGTCTTTACTATGTGGCTACGCATAGAGGGACCTTTCCTGTACGTAATGACTGGAGATTCCGGTAGTGTTGATGACAATACCCCATCAGTGAGAACTATTGGCCAGTTGCGCCTAATGATTGCCTGTATCTTTCTTTCCTGTTTACAATAAGTGATTATTAGTCTTGGGGCACTGTTGTCTTCATTAATACGCTCCCTATCCCCGTCCGGAGTTAAAAGAGCTTCTCTGGTTCTTTCATTGATTTTGGCCACTGCTTCACTTAGAATCTTCTCATTATACTCTCGTGCTCTAAATCTACACAGAGCCTCCTGGGTACACTTATTGAATTCCTCCCCAGTACTGCAAATTCTCCTTAAACGCAGTAATTCTCCAAACGGAATACTCCGGATAAGATGCTTAGGGTGCGCACTGCTAGCATGCAATGTTAAATTGCCTGCAGTGTCTTTCCTGAACAAAGTAGTGGATAATTGTCCCTGGTTTACATAGACCCTCACATCAAGGAATTCAATACTTGACTTACTTATTTGAGAAGTAAATTTCAAATTCACCATATTGTTGTTCAATTGGTTAACAAAATTCATGGCACTACTCTCATCACCTCGCCACACAATGAACACATCATCGATATATCTAAGCCAGTTTACCACATGATCATCATAATCACTGCAATGGTTGACCCTAAGGTCCCGCTCCTCCCACCAGCCAACATGTAAACATGCATAGCTGGGGGAGAAGCAGGACCCCATAGCCACTCCCTGTTTCTGTAAAAAATATCCTGACCAAAAGCAAAAAGTTATTGTGTAGACACCAAGAAATTAAATCAAGCAGCATTTTACTGTGACCATACAACTCAATCGGCCTAGAATCAAGAAAGTGCTTGACTGCCTTCAAACCTGTCGAGTGCTCAATACATGTATATAATGATTCAATGTCCAGCGTTATGAACAGGAGATCCTCTGACCAAGTAATGGCTTGTATCTTATTTAGAAAATCTCCTGTGTCTCTTACATAGCTGGGCAGTCGTTTTACAAAATCCTGTAAAAAGAAATCTACGTACTGAGACACTTTCTCCCCCATACTCTTAATGGCCGATATAATGGGCCTACCTGGAACGGGGGTGATTTTTTTATGCACTTTAGGTATGTAGTACAGCCTGGGCAGAACCAGATATTCCACATTTAAAAATGCAAATTCCTCAGATGAAATCATTCCTTCCCGTTTCCACCCAAGTAACACACTTTTTAAATTGTTCTTGGCCAAATTGTATTGTTTTTGACACGTTTTTTCATAACAAACCATATCACTAAGGTGACGCTGTGCCTCCATTAGATAATCCTTTTGCGGCCAGATCACCATATTGCCACCTTTGTCCGATTTAGCCACTATAATCTCATGGTTGCTGCTCAGTCTCTTAACCAATTTGGTGTATTCAATTTCACTCCTGCTTTTGTACCGTTTTCTGTGTTTCACTTGATGGTGAAGTTTTTATGGGTGAAATGCACAGAGGAACAACGTGCCTGTTTCAGCGGCGCAAATACAGCAGCATACTGGCCAAATCCAGGGCAGTGACCCGATGGGATTTAAGTGTGGAGGAAGAGACACAGCAGCGCCAGTTACTACAGCTACTATAACTTTGAACTACAGAAACCACAATGCTTGGGAATGACACGCCCAGGTGGGCGGTCTTAGAAACGAGTAACACCTGAAAAAGCCAAGTGCAATGCTGTTTCATCTCCCCAGTACCAAGCCGGTGATCAAGGGGAAAGATCCCAGAAACGCGTATGGCTCGTATGGTACAATTTTCACTGTCAAGGCTTTTCTTCAGTGTGCTGCTGCCGGCTGGAATAAAGAAGGCTGAATTCTACGTTGGGTGTGGTTTTCTCACTTGTAGAGCAAGTTCGATTGGTATATATATATATATATGTATAAATTATTATGTTTGAGTGTTTATCTTTTTTAATTAAGTTTATTTGTTATATTTTGTTAAAATGCATATTACATTTAATTTATTTTGTTAAAATCAACATTAATATTTAATATATTTAATATAAATGATTTTATGTTATATATATGTTTAAATCGATATTTTTTACATATATATTTTTACATCGATATTTTTGAGTCAATATTTTTGTACTTACCTGTTTAGGTATGGGAGTCGATATTTTTGTAGCCTATATTTTTTAATCGATATTTTTAACATCGATATTTTTGAGTCAATATTTTTGTACTTACCTGTTTAGGTATGGGAGTCGATATTTTGTAGTCTATATTTTTTAATCAATATTTTTAACATTGATATTTGTGTCATCGATGTTCTATCAGTGAGCCTACTATTTGTGGAAAAAAAGTAATGTATGAGATTTTGTCTAACTTAGACACCAGAAAAGAAGAAACTCCAGGCTACTATTCCTGGCATGTTTAGGCAGGAGGGGCAGTACGAACGCAACCACCCAATGGCACGTTTGTACAATGGGAAGGTGTCTAAAATGTTAGCGCTGGACCTCCTTCCTTTTTCTTTTGTGGAAGGAGTGGGTTTTCTAGAATTTGTGGTGGCCATCAGCCCGAAATGGAAGGTTTCTAGCCGGACCTATTTTGCCAGAGTTGCTGTTCCAGCACTACATCATGATGTACTGTAATTGGCTGGACAAGCTTTGCAGCACACCTGGCGACAGACATGTGGATCAGTTGCCAAACCACTGATTAAATGTGCATCACTGCACACTGGATCTCCTTTTGTGGGGGTTAAAGAAATAATATCTGCGGGTGTTAACACTGCTAAAAATTGTAATGGCACTCAGAAGCATGCAACAGTAGCCATCTTCTCCTTGGAGAAATTCCATGCAGTTGGAAACATCTTTGATGACTTTAACAACAAAGTCTTTGAAGGGCTGTGACCCAGAGGGCTTAACATTGGATTTGTTGCCACTGACAATTGCAGTAATATAGTTAAGGCCCTGTCAGATGGTAAATATTTCAGGGTCCTGTGTTTGGCGTACTGCATTAACATTAATGTCCAAAACTTTCTAAAAAAATAAGACCAAGTCAGCAACTTACTGTTGACCTTGAGAAGAACCTGCACTAATTTCAGCCACTCTTTTAAAGCCTGGAACAGTTGAGGATCATTCAGCGTGATAATAGAATAAAGTCCTCATACAGGAGGTGCCAACATGTTGAAACTCGACTTATTACATGTTGAAACGTCTGTTTGAGCAGTGCAGACTGATCAATGAATATGTCATACAAAGAGGGAATGCAACTGTGAAAGGCATGACCATTCAGATGGACCAATGGGGCCTAGTCAAGTACCTGACCGAGATGCTGCTTGCTTTTGAGGTTTTCACATGGGAAGTCAGCAAGGAGGACTGTACCATGGGCCAAGCTATCCCATTGTTGCATATGCTACAGGAACAGCTAAAGGAGGTGTCTGAAATTTACGCAGCTGTGGATAACAAAAAAGATGTGCATGAATTTGTGCAGAGCTTAGTCCTTCACTTGGCTGTTAATACACGACTGCAAAGAGACATTGTGTCATCCCAACATTACATCTGTGCCACAATTTTGGATCCACTGTACAAACAATTACTAGACACTTTCATTCCTTTTTTAGATCGGGATGTTTCAAAGTACAAGACGTGGATTGCTAAGCAAGCCAGCGACCTAGAAAAGGAGAATTAGAGGCACACTCCCAGGCAGAAGTTCTGGGGTGCAGCCTTCAACTTCCATAGAGCCTGAGGGCAGTGCTGTTGGCTCACAGCAACAAAACCAACAACAAGAATGCCAGCAACAACAGCAGGAACAGGAGCATCGACCCCAAAATCTGTGTTTGATTGGTTTCTAAAGGCAGGGCTTAAGTCCAGTGCAGAGGCAAAGACCAAAGAGGTTGAGCAAGGTGGAGCACCAATGACTATTGAGAGGATGGTCCAGGCCTATCTGGATGACCCAACAGAGGTCTATCTGGATCCAAACCCATTGGTGTGTTGGTACATGAAGAGGTGCCAATGGCCAGTGCTCAGCAGGCTGAAAATAAAGTATCTGGCTTGCACTATTGCCAGTGTTTCTGCTGAGCATGTGTTCAGTGCAACTGGTGCAGTTGTCACAGTGAAAAGGACCAATATCTCGCCCCAAAACATGGAGGGATTAACCATGATCAAAATGAATCAGCACTTAGTACTACTGAATTACACCATACCTGAAGTACAACTGAAGGAGGATGAGGGTGATTGGTCAAACTCAGGTCATGGTAGTTTGTTAGCTGCCCAACTTCTGGTCGAACCATCTGAGTTTTAGGAGAAACTCTACTTCCCTGACTATTGAGTAGGCCTGGGCCACCACAGAACTTTCTATCACCAAACTGCTTTGACAGAAAAAAAGAAAGAAAAGGATAGAGCTATGCGAACATTATTTTCTTTTGGTTGTTTGTGTCAGACTGACTAATGCAGCCCCACCAGGTTAGACACATGTATGGCCGGATTGGAGTTGGACCAGTGTGTTATGAAGAAGCCAACCTCTTTCCCTTCAATGATATTGGAGAGACAATGCCTGTCTCCATCCTGTGCCTATCCTTTCTTTGATCCCCTAGCAGGACTGCCCCAGGATATTTGATTTACAAGAGTGGCCAATGCGTGTTTCGTGAATCAATGAGGATCAGCGATGTACCATCGTGCTTGAATTGGAACAGGTAGCTAATGCACCAGTGAGTGATATAGAGTGATTGTTGTTTGTGTGTGCTGTTGAGATGATTAATGTGGTGGCAGACAGTGAGGGTAAGCATTTAACTATAATTTGTAAGCTTGATTGTGTTTGTGATGATTTACAATGTTGGTGGCCTAAAGGTTGATTCATTTTTTTTATGAAGGTGATTTTTTTGCTTCCCCTTTGACATTTAGAGAGATTTGTTGACGGGTCTACACTGCTTTGTTTTCTGGTCCACACTCCTCAAAGACCCTAGTAGTCTGTTTAACTAACAAACACACATCTAGTCTACACCAAAAAATTACTCAATGTTTCCCATGTTGTTCATCAACAGCTTTGTTCTACAGGTCGATCTCTCTCATTTGGGTCAGGAGTCGGTACGGAGTTGGACATATTTGTTATTCGGAGTCAGGAGGATGATGGAAGGACTTAGGGTGTGACTCCCTCAACAACTGCCTCAAGCTAAATGGAAACAAAACAGAGGTGTTGGTGGTAGGCAAGATGCCATCTATATGGTCATCTGCCTGGTGGCCTGAATCATTCCGCCAGCTACCCACCCCTAAAGCCGAAGTTAAGAATCTCGGAATATGGGTGGACTCTGAGTTAACTTTCGATTGCCAAATCCGTAAAGTGGCCGGTAAATGTTACGGGGCCATGAAAATCTTGCATAAAATCCTGAACCTTTTACCATCTAATGCAAAGAAAACTATAGTACACGCAGTCATAACTTCCCAATTGGACTACGGTAATGTACTATACCTTGGAGCTACTAAAAAAGGTATAGCGAAGCTACAGAGGATACAGAATGCGGCTGCCCGCCTGGTACTCGGCCTCTCGAGAAGATCTAGCACAAAGAAAGCACTGACAGCTCTCCACTGGCTGCCAGTGGGAAAGAGAGTGGCGTTCAAGGCAATGTGCTATTGCCACCGCATCCTACTGAAAAAGGTCCGAGATATCTCCAACCACTAATTACCAAGTATACCCCAGGACGTAGCTTAAGATCATCAGAGATGGCTCTGGCCACTGTGCCTAGAATTTTTAGAGCCAGAATGGGAGAACGCTCTTTCAGATACAAGGCAGCAAAAATGTGGAACAGCCTACCGCTAGAACTTAGAACAGAGCCATGTGAAAAAAGATTTCGTAGACAATTGAAAACGTGGCTTTATGCTAAATCCGATTAGGTTAAAAGCTGGAGAATTACCGGTAACGCGGCGGATTGATTTCGCACACCCGCTTCTTTTCAAAGTTTCTTTTAGCACGGGGACACACCAGTGGTGTATCCATGCGCTCTACAAATGAATAAAATAAAAATAAAAATAAATAAACTGAAGAAGGAAGTTATCATCAACTTCACGGAAAGCAACATGGCGATGACTCTGAGAGGCATATTTAACTCTGTGGACTGGTGAGAGGTGCATTGATTACTTGATTTGGGCAATTAAATGCTGTTGAGTGTGTGTGCTCACTTGCTCAAATTTGAAACTATGTGGTTGGGTGGGGGGCCTGTTGTAGGTAACTGGGTACAGACGTGTGATGATGTCACATCAGCACATTATACACACACTAGGCTAAATGTTTTGATGATGATCATGACAGTTGAGAGTTTGATCAGCCCGATACATGCAGCCACCTGTTGTAATTGCTCTTACTTAATTGATCGCACCTCAGTCATAAAATGAATGATTGCAAAGGATTATGCTCCTACTCTGCCTCTGAGTCTTCTTGGTGCACTCCTCATGAAGCTTACCTTCTGTCCTTCTCCTTGATTCTACAATATCATTTCTGTTTTACAATCTGCAGGCCTTCTCTTATCCTGCACAAAAGGCAAACGCACCATAACACTCATGCTCACCTCGCTGGACCACTTCAGAGAGGCACCCATGATTGATGGGCAATCCAAGAAGAATGCAGATGCACTGCCCAATTTGGCAATACAGTATCATTTTTCTTTTAATAATCATTTTTTAGAACTGTGTGTGTTGTTTGCTTCCCTACTACATAATTTGTATTTGCTATTTTTCAAACCTAGGTGACAGAACATTTAGATATATAATAATTTTATATAACTTGGGTCTCTCTGGGGCTGACGGACTGCTTGCAATGGATTTAAGTAACTTGTGTCATAGTCATTCTTTCGTTTCCTCTCACAACAGATTGATGATGGTTGGCTGCTCATCGCCCAGATGAATATTGTCTTTGTGTAGTGTTTGTCTTTGTCACAACTTTCCCAAAATCCCCTTTCCCATCCATTCATCAAACGCTAACCCTCTTCCCCTGGCTTGTGTGATTTATTGAGGTGTGACTTAATAAAGTACATCATTAATTGATCACCCAATTAGTGGGGCAGATGTGGTGAAAGCAACACAAATTCAGTGCAGGATCTTCAGTTCTTTTACTGAAACAATAGCCCACACTGGCTCCATTTGCTCACCCATGCATAAAAAGTAATCAATATTTTAGATATATAAAAACATCATTTGTCAGCATCATCATTCAGGCATTATTTTGCGTAAATGCTTAACGTTGTCCATTCCAGACTTTGAGTCCACTTCACTTTTCGAGTATTTTGTAACTTTAGTTTTAATCAAAATACTAGCTCAGCATTGTTCTGAATAATATAGTATCGCTTGCTATATCTTCACTATCAGGTATTCTTTGCTGTGTAGTAGTCTAGTCTCAATTGTTTGTAAAGCGATGATATAATATTTAACCCACTAACTCACTTTTTATTTTAATTTAGTAGCCTTTGATGAATAATCCTTCTGATTAATCCTACATTTGAAGTTCATGCACTAGACTGCTACTACTACCACCACCATGGCACCTTGGGAAACCCTGCAGCCCTCGCTCCATCTATTCAGTAAGAGAACTATGGAGTGTTGTTCTACTAAGTTGTAGGCAATATAAGCAATGGCAACCCCAGTTAGTCGTCAATATAGTTGCAGACTGCAGAGACTAGGAGAGTAGTAGGACAAGGGTACTTCATTACTAATTGTTATACACTATCAGCAAATTTTAAAAATAGTCTCCGCTAAAAGGCAGCAGTGCAAAGTAAAACACCCCCAAAAATATTTGAGGCATAAATCATGTAAAATAAATATTTATCACCCTAACAATATAATAAAACCAACCTTTTCCAACCACAACTGCCCCCCCTCTCCCCAAATAAATCTCCCCATCCCCAACCATTGTCCGACCAAAATGTCCATTGTCCAACAAAGTAACTCCACTCCAAAATGTCCCGGTCCCAGCTCCCAAATTCCCACCCTCTCCACCCACAAAAAGTCCCACCCACCAAAAAAAACGTTAAAAAAGGGGCAGACGAGGGGACTACACATGGCGGGCCAGGAGCTTGCTGAGGTGCCCCTCCATCTGGGTCTGCCTGGCTTCAATCCACACCATCCTCAACAGGATGCAGCATTGGAATGTGCAGCCTTCAGGGAGGCATCAGTGAATGACGGCTGCCAGCGGACTTCGGTGAAGGTGTTATTGAGAGGCTGCAGGCGCTGGGGGCTGGCTGGAGCCCTGGGCAGCTGCCTCCTCCTCCTGGGCCACCAGCTGCTGGTACTCTACCCGTATGGCCTCTAGCTTCTGCTGCCACACCCAGGCTGCTACATCCTGGAGAGATGAATGACCAGCAGGATTATCTAGAAAGAAAAAAGACAAATTGCTCTGTGCAAAAACTGGATCTCTTTTTCTCGTTTAAAATTTTGTAGTTGATGGCACAGTAGCAGTACATCGATGGTCCCCTAGGGCCATTCTATTTGAAGTGATTAGAGTCACAGCCATTACCAACACATGTCTTACATAAAACTAAAGGCAAATGGCAAATGCCCTTCTGTCTGATAGGAAATAAGGCAGAATAAACACAGCAAAGCAATTTAAAAAAAGTTGACATTATTTTTCTTTTGAAGGATTTCCTAATAAAAACTAAACAGACACTTTGTGTGGAAAAAATGAAAATAAATGACCTCTCATTAATGAGGAAGGCATTATGCACTAGAGAATACGAGTATTCTCTCTATTGTTGTGCTAAATCAATTAATGGAGGCATGCTAGCTCAGCTGGCACCCTAGTCATACTTGATAGTCGTAATTTGCTACTCTCTACAGTCTACAGTGGGGGCAGCTTCAATAGACAATTATCTTATTCCAATGACCCTGCTCTTCTCCAAAATGCCTTTCAATTTTACCCTGACTACAAGGCAGATGAATAATAAGAATGATACACGTCACGTACAAAATAAATCAACCATGTCTACTGTAAGTAGACGGTGGAAAAAGCGATGTACTGCAGTGCAGGGACTAGATTAAGGAATGGGATATAACTTTGGCATGTTTGTCACAGACTATCCCATCCACAAAAGTCAAACAATTATCCAATCGTCATTGCATTGTTCTTCTAGTATTCTTAATCTTCACCCTAAATGTTGATACACACCGTTTAAGCTTTACATTCTCTCATCTAGCCTTTCACCATTGAAAACCATCCATCCATCCTAACATGGCTCTCAACGAACCCTTCACCAACATCCATTTACACACTCATGCATCCTTTCACCCATTCACACATTCTGCTTTGCCTTTTACCCACCCTTTCATCCATCCTTCACCCACCCATGCATCTTATCATCCACCTATATACATCCTTTACCCACACATCCTTTCACTCATATTACATACATTTGACCCATCCTTCCATCTTTTTTTCCCTTTTCCACCAACCCATCATTGTTAAAGTTCATTATGAAGCTTTGTCTGCTGAGTTGCAGATAGAACAAGCCATTAACTACTCGACTCCTGCTGTATCTGATAAAGCGGGATGTTCATGAATCAACGCCCTTGTAGTGAGTATATTACTAATCGTCAATAAGCAAGCAATGTGACTTAACACCGCACGTCCCTGCCACCGCTGGGAACTCCACTTCGACCTCTCCTGCCACGTCTACTCCGCTGGTGCTCTAGCTGCTGGCTCCGGCACTGGTCATCTGTGCAACTAGAAAAAAACATTACACATTTTAAATGCCAGATACCCCTCCCCCTATTCTTTTTTTCTTTTAGCAAAATACAACCACAATACACCACTACAGTTTGGCTACAGTATCTTCTATCAAAATATTGACTGGCAATGTTTGAAAAGCCAGGTAGTCAAGCCAACAAAAAACGTTTTGTAATGGAGGGACAGAGCTATGATGATTCTGAGTCATTGAAGTGCAATAATTGGTCAATGAAGGACATATGGTCTTGGTTGGCAAATTCAATGGGGCCGTCTTCATACTTTCAGCCATGCTGTACTGTCACAACTGTTGGCATACTATGATAATAATACATACAAAACATTCCGGGGTCCACCATGACCATGGCCACTTTCTCATTTTAATGTTTAAGCATGAGCAAGAAAAAGAAAGCGTTCTCAACAAACATGCGTAGAATACCTTACTTGGGCAAGCAATCTTCACAGTATAGTATCTGACCTAAAATGGGTTCTCTGAGTCTTACAGTACCACCAGTCCAGAAGATATATGAGGGGAGAGGGAAAGCTTACTGAAAAAGCAGAAGAAAGGAAGCTACAGACAGACTAGTACAGACAGTTTGAAGTCAAGTACAGAAACTTGAAATATATGAAAATAGTAGATAGGATAATGCCGGGATAAGAAGAATTTAGGAAACAGATAGAACGAAGAGGAGTTGGAAAACAATTAGGAGACAGGTAGAGTAAAAAGGAAAAATTATTCTAAATGTAGAGCGGTATAAGTTAGGGAAATAATAACAACAACAGGAGGACTTACAGGGGCCAGCCAAGCCATCTGCAGCGGCAGTTGTGGAGGCACTTCTGGCTCCCTTACCCGCCTCAGTGGTTTCAGGCCCATCCCTATTCTTGCCCCTGGTTGCTTATGTAAGAAATTAAGAAAATACAATAAAAAAGATTAGTGGTACAGTTAACAATCTCCCCAAAAATATGTTGACAGGGAAAGGCAACCGCAGTAACATTTAACTTTTCTAAATCAGATCTCCCATAGTTCTGGTATTGTGGGCCTATTCCTAGTTTCCTAAACCTAACCCTAATCCAAATTTCCGAAACTACATTTTAGAACTACTAATAAATTGCAACAAATGTTCTTTGCTTCTCACCTCATTCTCAACCTCTCAGACTCAACGGGCCAATTCAGTCTGAATTTCTTTCAGTGCATAGATGCATGCATACTACACATCACTGGGAAATTGCTTGGGGTTGGGACTATACGAGCTACAAAAAAGAAAGGCACAGAGTAGTGAGAGAATTCACTAACTCACTAATATTAATAATTACCACTATCTTAGAGACAGGACAGAGGAGTCTCTGAATGACTTCTTAAATAATTGTAGGATTAGGTAGCACCACCAAGCGCCTGTCTAGATGAAGATCACATAATATTTGTAAAATAAACGTAACTTACCTGAGTGTGAGCAGCATGCTTGCTATTTGGGAAAAAAATATTAGCATAGAACACAACAAATAAATGATTATTACTCTCTGAGCCCCGTAAAATCCACGGCCAGCAGGTCGAGCAGGTGCTGTTCCCTAATCAGGATGCCGGCCCACCAGTGCGTAAGCTGTTGCCTGGTGCGCCAAACCCCAGAGCTGTGATGCGCAGCCTAGCACACCCTCTCCCTCCACTGTCAACACTCCTGGAGGCCGTACCCACTGCCAGAGCTGCTGCCTGCTGCCAGGAAGGAGGGGAGGTGGTGCTGCACATAAAAAATTAGCGCAGCCACCTCCATCTCTGAAAAAATGGCACAAGGCTGCCCCCCTTCATGGCACCACAGACCACAAGCTAGGCGGATGGTGCTATGGGTGCTTTGGCGGGCCTAGCACTGCCACTTCCCTTCTCTCTGGGGGAAAGAGAAAAAAGAGGAAAAGGAAGGAAAGAAAGAAAAAAATAAGAAAGTAAAGTGAAAAATGAAAAAAGTACAAAAGTCACACAAAAACACAAACAAATTAGAAAAAACATAAAATACACAAACACAAAGACACAAGGTAATATAGTATATTAATCTCAATTAATATCACTCGTGCACTTCCATACACAATCTTGTCACCTCACTCATCACACTACATTAACTATAACTCACCCCTTCTCCATGACTTACTTATACCCTTGGATATTGCCTAAGTTAAAAGCTCTAAAAGTATTGCAGTAAAAAAATACTTATGACATGATAAATGGCATTATTAGCCAGAACACAGTGCATGGTAGAATGGTGAGTTATAGTTAGTGTAATGTGGCGAGTGAGGTGATAAGACATGTACGGAAGTGTGCGAGTGATATTAATTGAAAGATGGCGCGTAAGTATACATGTGAGTGAGAAGTATAATTTATAGAAATATGAAAGTGGTGAGTAAATGATCATTTTAACAGATAAGGTTAAATTATGAATTTGATATGGTTGTGCAGTGTAAGGTGTGTTTGGCAGAAATAAGTTAGAAATAAGTGCGTAAGTGGTGCATAAATAATAAAATTAAGAGATAACCAATCATAAATCAACTTTATTTTGGCTCAGTTGAACCATAAATGTGCACAATACAAAACAATATATATATATAGTTAAATAAGATTATAAATACAAGTCTCAGTTGATGGCAGTAAAATAAATAAACGTACAGCATCAGTTGTCAAATCAATTGCAGAAATGCTCAGATAAAATCTATGGAATAAAAACCTCAGAAGAAGTCCCTAAAAGAAACTTATTAGGGGTTCACCATGTCCCCCTGGATTATCTAAGCAGGAGATAAGACGTGTTAAGGACAATCAATACAACAATAAAGGTACAGCAATCAGAATACTGAGATCTGTTTAAAAAACACCTAAAATTCATAAAAAATCACATAAGCACAGTAGCCCTCTGCTTAAAGGCATGTTCAATATATGTAGCAGCACAGAAACAGATCTTGACTGTAGGTAAAGTTTGAAGTAGGTAAAAGTGGCTCTACAATAACGTATATTGGCCTCCCTAAAAATAGGCAACAGTTAATATTTCCTCAACAGTGAGAAGAATTTGCAGAATAAAATATAATGTAAAGTAGCTTGTGGAGATAGGTGAGTTTGGATAATCGCAAGGATATAAAGGAAGTTGTAAAAAATATGTGACTTGTGATGGAAAAGCAACAAAAAAGTGCACAGCTTGAGTCTTGTCAATAAAAATTTGTGGTGTAGATTGCCCACCCATAATAAAATGGAGCATGGCTTCCAACTGGACAAATCCCCGAATAAGTCTGGACCGTTGATTTGTTTGTTCTCCAGGCATCCCTCTAAAAACGCATGCTTCAGGGTCCTATTAGAGCTGGCTTGTGCAGTGCTAGGACAGGTAAACAAATCCTCCCTTCCCATGATGCAAAATAAGTTCCTTATATACTTCAGCCAAGGAATGCTCAAACAGCGGGCGAGTGTTAGGCAATCTGCAAGCACAGACCTATTGAAGGATGTCTGGTTTTTGGACCAAATTCAAAGTCACAAGAGGAGGGCTTGAATTTTAATGAGATCACTAATATAACCAATCTCTACCTCAGTGTGGCAAACGAAGGAACTAGTGCTTTGGGGGACAGCTAACAGTCTCTTGATAAAGCTGTTCTCAATTTTTTCAAGAGCCCCCTGACCTTCAATGCCCCACACCCCAGCCCCATATGAGGCAATAGCACAGCATTTGTCTTTGTAGACTGTCATAAGTTCCTTTATTGGTTTCTGACCAAGTTTATGGGCAAAATTGAGGACGGCCTTCACTGATCTAGAAAAGGCAACAGCTCTGCTGGTCTTCAGAGGACCTCATGAAAGATGTGTATCAAGGGGGATACCAAGTTAGGTAAAAATAGGGACAGAACCGACCTTCTTGCTGTTCACTACAAAGGAGAAATTGTCTTCTTCCTTCCCCCAAAAACCATGATGTGGGTCTTGTTTTGGTTGACCATAAGATCTAGACTGGCCATAAACTCGCAAGAACCATCCTGCAGATGTTGTAGACCATTTGTAGTCCTAGCAATTAGGACAGTATTGTCTGCATATATTAATGTGGGATACTCCGAGCGCCTACATGGGGCAGTCTGCCCTAAGATTAACCAATCAATCACTCAATCAATCAGAAGGGATTTATAGAGCACAACAGCTACTTGGTGAGTGTCCTGGTGCTAGCTAGAGGACTAATCCATTTACTGGCTGTGTTATTGGAAAGCAACCCCAAAGAGCAAAGTTTTAAGAGACACTTGAAAACCAGAATTTTGGTCTGTGATTCACACCTGGGTCCTTGAACCCAGAACAATCTCATGAGCTAACAAGGGGGGCGTGGCCTGATGCCGATGTAGGAAGAGGCAGGCATCGGAGCTCCTCCGTGGCCTTCCTCCACAGGCATTGATCCTGACAAGGTACGGTGGTCCCTGGCACTGGATCTGGGGGCGGAACGTCTGGTGCCCCCTCGGCTGCATTTTCCGGGTGTGGGGACACTGTGGGACCGAGGAATAGCCGGTCTTCGCCTCTGCTCGCGCTCCGACTTGGCCGCGGCTAAAATGGCGGCCGCATGGCACTGCGGCGGATCTGGCTGCTGAGGGCGCCAAAAGCACTGGGGATCCACCCTGGCCAGACCGGAGGCGTGCGGGACCTACCCGCAAGAGGGGGCTGCCGCGGAGATACCGGAGAGGCGTGAACGGTGCGAGGGCAGCAATTGCGGAGCACACAGTGGCGGCCGCCTGACCCTAAGATGGCGGCTTGCGGGACATCGGGAGAGCTGCAGCGCCCATGCTGACCACCTTTACAGCGTGCTACACTGAGCACACACCCTGGTGGGTGCCCCATAGAATCTGGACTTGACTAGGCTGTGAGGCTGGTGGAGGGTTCAGTTTCCCTTAACCCTCGGCGGTGGACCTGTGCCCTGGAGAGCCGCGGCCTGGCGGGGGCCTGGTGGAGTGTAACAGGTGGAGCCCGATTGTTACCCGGGATGATTGGGGGGCCCCCCCGGAGGTTTGGTGAGGCATCCTGCTGCGGCGGGGGGATGTGAAGGGGCAAAGAGACACCCTGCCTTTACTGCGGACCGTAGGAGGCATTGCCCTGCTTGAGGCACCAGAGACGGACCGTCCCTGAAGGCGGGGACAGGTGCTTGGGGCTCCTTGGTCTGGCCCGCGCCCCCTGAGCAACCGGGAGGCTGCTACTTTGCACTCTGGAGCGGAGGGACGGGTGGGGACGTCCCTGCAGGGCTGACTGATTGGCGAATCCGTAATGGTCCCTGGTCTTGGGTGACTACGGCGGACGCTGTGGCGGACCCCGGAGCGGGCAATTGGTTGTCCTACTGTGCCCTGGAGCGGCCCGCCTGGGGACTCCTCAGAGCTCTACCGACCCTTCGCCTGGGGGCAGGGGATTCCACCGTCGACTTCCTGCGGAGGTGCGCCTGGGCGCTTGAGAGGGCGAACACGGACATTGGAGGGAAGCAAGTGCTGAACTGGGTGTTGGGTGAGCCGGGGGACACCTGTCTAGGGGTTTGACCCTGCTGGAGCTGCTGCTGGGCCCTGCTGCACCCCCCTCCGGACCGGTTGCGGGATGGGGAGAGTGTCTAAAAAGAAGGGGTTCGAGGTCCTGCGAGTGGACGAGCTTGAGCCCCACACGGATGACGAGGAGGGTGCGTCACGAAAACGACCGGAGGGTTTGTCGGGGGACCCCACCCTGGCTGATATCCTACAGGCCATCACTTCCTCGAGGGAGGCACTGGAGACGAAGATCGACGCCATCGGGACGGATCTCACCCTCTTGAAGGATGATCACCGTAAGCTCAAGGAGCGAGTCATTGCCCAGGAAACTGCCCTGAAGGATGTCCCGGACACGGTCGCCACGTTGCAGCAGGCCTTGAGGGCGGTGGAATCCAGGGTCCAGCGACTAGAGGTGAGAGCGGAGGACAGTGAAGGGCGCTCGAGAAGAAATAACCTGCGCATAGTAGGAGTGCCGGAGCGAGAGGAGGGGGCGGATGCAGTCCAGTTCCTGGAAGCATGGTTGAAGACAGAGGTGGCCCCGGAGGGCCTCTCTCCTTTCTTTGCCCTGGAGCGTGCCCATAGGGTCCCGGCCAAGCCCCCCAAACCAGGCGCTCCGCCTCGGCCGCTGGTGGTCCGGCTGCTACATTATAGGGACCGAGACTACCTCTTACAACGCGCTCATGAGCACCGGGATCTGCAGATCGGAAACAGTAGGGTGATGATTTTTCCGGATTATACCCGAGAGGTGCAGCGGCAACGATCCTCATTCCTGGCTGTCAAGCGAAAGTTACGCCAACTTCAACTACCGTACGCCATGCTGTTCCCGGCCCGACTCCGGGTGTCTGCGGATGCGGAGACACACTTCTTCCTTTCCCCACGGGAGGCCTGGGATTGGCTTGAGCTACGGGGCAGCGGGGTGACACACTCTCCGCGACGAGGCTCGCCTCGCCGACAGTCTCCTTCGCCGCCCCGGAGGGTCCCCTCGCCTGCTTCACGACGTCAGGAGCGGGATGAGGCGGTGCGAGCGGTGGTGGAAATCAGTCGGGGGACTGTGAGTCCAACCAGCAACACCACAGAACATACACGACTCAGCTCTGGGAGCTCAAGCTCTGGCACTGGCCACGGACCTCCGGACAATGAACTTCCAGAGGTTACACCGCAGACCGTGGATGGCGTTATTTGACTGACCGGCTGACAGGTCGTATGTGTTGCAGCTTGCTTGTTGAGGACTGCTCCCTCTGCTTCCGGAGATCCGAGCTGCGAACTGTTGGGGGCGCCATTGCACCATTGGGACTTACTGAATGTGCCATGATTGTGGGGGGAGGGCGGGGGAGTTCTGGGGACGCCATTGGTAGGACACGCTCTGCCACTTTCATGTCTTACTGTTTGAGTGCCTTAGTTTGGATGGGGACCTGTTTGTGTAGACCTGTCCTGGGGAGTGGGAGTTGGGGTGTTGTTATGTTAGGGGGAATGGGTTCTGGGGCAGGCATGTCGCTGCGAGAACGCTGCACCGGGAAGGATTGGAGATTCTCTTATGGGTACCGCCGTAGGTTTTAAGTGTATGACCTGGAATGTCAGGGGGATGCACACCATGAACCGCTGACACAAAATCCATGCCTATTTAACCAGAAGGGGGGTGCAAATTGCATTACTACAAGAGACCCACCTCACACGTCAGGAAGGGGTAGCGCTGCAGCGCCGCTGGAGAGGGCAGGTTTTCCACACCACATACTCTGCCTTTGCTCAGGGGACCCTGGTTTGGGTGCGGGCGGGAGTCCCTTTTCAATGTGTTAGGCAAATCATAGACCCAGAGGGCAGGTTCGTGGTGGTGATGGGGCGCTTGGATGGCTGGGACATCATTATAGGGAGTATTTATGCCCCCAACGTGGACCAGCCTGCATTTCTGATCCGGCTCTCGCGGACGCTGGCGCAGGCCCTGACTGGACCGGTGCTCCTGGGGGGAGATTTCAATAGCATAGCGGACGTATCCCTGGACAGATCACACCCACCGCTTCCTGATGCCCCAACACATAGGGTTGCAGAAGCCCGTAGGGATTGGCAACGACATTGGGAGCTGACAGACACTTGGAGGGCCCACCACCCGACGCAGAGAGATTACTCGTATTTCTCGGCTCTACACGAGCTCCACGTTAGGTTGGACGCTATCCTCTGCTCCCCGGACGTCCATGTGGGGATTACGTCTAGTGAATACCTATCCAGGACGATATCTGATCATAACCCATTACTGGTGGGATTGAATTGGATGAGGGTCAGACCCACGATTCCCAGTTGGCGCCTGAGGCCGGAGGTCTTAGAGGACCAGGTCTTTAGGACTTCCATAGGTACTGCCATCGAAGAATATTTCCAGGCCAACACCGACACGGCCACCAGTCCCCACGTTGAATGGGATGCCTTTAAGGTTGTCATCAGGGGTCGTTGCATTGGTGAGGCAGTGGGCGTTCGGAGGGTCCTCCTGGCTGATGTGCAGAAAGCGGAAAACCGGCTCCGGGATGTGGAAAAGGATAGACCGGGAAGGGCAGACAAACAAGAAGAGTTGTTGGAGGCTAGGGAGGCGCTGGCGATACAGGTGGAACGGCTGCGATGCTTCGATCGTAGGGCCTATGAGAGCCGGGCACATGCGGAGAGGGATAAATCGGGGCATTATTAGCCTGGCTAGCCAACCCAGCACGAAGGGGGACGCCGATCCTAGAACTGCGAGGGGGATGGGGCGACTTACTACGGGCAGCAAGATATTAATACGCAGTTCTTGAGCTACTATACTACTCTCTACCAGAGCCACTTAGACCCGATGGCCCTGGCGGATGAGGGATTCTTGGAGGACATTGAACTCCCACAGCTTGATGCGGAGAGAGCGGGGGCTCTGGGCCGAGATGTTGACCTCGGTGAGATCAGGGTCGCCATCAAACACATGGCCAGAAATAAAACCCCGGGCACCGACGGGCTCCCGGTTGAATTTTATGCCGCATATTTGGATGTTTTGGCTCCCCGGCTGATGGCCCTGTATAATGCCTCGAGACGGGTTGGATGCTTGCCTGCGTCCACAAGGGAAGCAGTGATAGTGCCGCTCCTAAAGCCAGACAAACCTGCCTGGGACCATACGGCATATCGCCCACTTGCCATGTTAAACCTAGACTACAAAATACTGAGTCGCATTTTATCTAGTCGCCTGCTGACCCACATGACGGCGCTTGTACACATTGATCAGGCGGGGTTTATTCCGACCCGGAATACGGCCATGAATATACGGCGACTGATCCGACTGCTGGACGCTTCCACTCTCGCTGATGGCGAGGCGTGCATTCTGTCGATTGACATTGAGAAGGCCTTCGACAGTCTAGAATGGCCATACCTTTTTAGAGTCTTAAGGGCCTTTGGACAGGGGGAGGGGTTTGTGGCCTGGACGGCGATCTTGTACAAGAATTCTACTGCCAGAGTGCGCACGGGTGGTGTGATTTCGGCGGCCTGCGCTGTGGACAGGGGAACGAGGCAGGGTTGTCGGCTGTCTCCCCTCCTGTTCGCGCTGGCGATGGAGCCCCTGGTGGTGCATGCGCGCTCGGGACAGTATTATCGTGGTCTGGATCGGGGGGGCCAACCCCAATTTATTGCATTATATGCCGATGATCTCCTGATGTTTCTTGCCGATTCGGAGGCTGATTTGCAGGGTGCCAGAAACCTGCTCTCCCGACTGGGCAGGGAGGCGGGGCTCTGGGTTAACTGGAACAAGACGCGACTATTTCCTGACTTGGGTGGAAAAGATCACCCGCCGGATGGCTTAGATGTCGCATGGGAGAGTAGGTGCCTGCCTTATCTGGGGGTCCGGGTCTATCATGCGGCTGCTGATCTACTAGAAGGCAATGTTGCACGAGCAATACGATCCACCAAGAGTAACTTCGAGTTTTGGGGATCTCTGCCATTTTCGGTGGCAGGGCGGGTGGCGCTTCTCAAGATGGTCACACTGCCGCGCTTGCTCTATTATTTTGGCTCCTTACCGCTCTGGATTCCGCGGAAATTTTTTACCCAACTTAATACCATGATTACGGGGTTTTTATGGGGCTCTGGAAGACGCATGGTGGCGCTTGCCACCATGATGCGACCCAGGCGAGCGGGGGGCTTTGCAGTGCCTGATTTTGAGGCCTACTACCATGCAGCGCAACTGCAATGGTTCACGAAATGGATGGCTGGGAGGCTTCGCGCTGAGGAGGTCCGGGAGGGCACGGATCCAGATCTGCGGCAGCTTTCTCGGGTGTTATTGCGGCTCCCTTTGAGTGAAAGAGAGACTCCGGGGGACTTATGGGCGATGCGTCAGTGTTGGAGCCGGGTTGGCAGGAGAGCCCAGCAGGGAACCCCTTATGCACCTGAGATTCCACTGTTGGTTTGCGAGGCCCTACCTCATGGGGAAGACTGGCAGGGACTGCGGGCCTGGGTAGAAGCGGGGATCTCCACGATTGGGGACCTATACGAGGCTGACACCCTGCTACCTTTTAATGACTTGACCGAGCGTTATGACCTGCCTAGAGGAGACTTCCTCTTACACACAGCTCTGACGGCAGCTATCCGCAAGCACTGGTGGACAGGGATGGTAGAACCACCGGTTTCCCTGCCATGCCAGTATGTGGTGTCAGCGGCTGGGACGTTTAAGGCGGTCACCTGCCTCTATAGGCGCCTTACCCAGGAGACGAGGCGCCCCTTGGAGAGCTTGCGACTTAAGTGGGAGACAGACCTTGGGTTGCCCTTTGAGGAGAAACCATGGGAGGCAATAGTGGAGAGGGCATGGAAAAGCTCCAGAAATGCGCGCTTCCAACTTATTCACTTTTTTGTTCTCCATAGGGCCTACCTCACGCCACACAAGATACATGAGTATTTTGGAGCGCAGTCAACCTGTCCGCGATGTACACTTGACAACGCCGACTTTTTGCATATGTTCTGGGATTGCTCACGGCTAGATGGGTTCTGGAAGGAGGTATCGCATACCCTGAAAGCCGTAACAGACAGAGACGTTTAGCAGATGCCGGGTTATTGCTTGTTACATTGGTTCCCCCACACTGCCCGAAATAAAGTCACTAGTAAATTCATTGACTTGGGTTTAATATTGGCAAAGAGGGAGATTACCGGTCATTGGAAGGTGACGGGTGCCCCTAGTGCTCCACAATGGCTGAGGGAATTTATTAAGTGGGCAGACTATGACGGGATCCTTAGGTTACAATTGGCCCAGAGGCGGGACAATGACAAGATGTTGGAAGAGGCGAGAGCATGGGTGGCACTGGTAGAGTTACTTAAGAGCCCACCTGATGATGATGCGCCCCCCCCGAGTGAGTGAAGCAGCCCGTGCAAGTAGAACTGGTGTCCTGCCCTGACGCACGGACTGGGAGACTGGAGGCGCTTAGAGCGTGGTGGCTCCCCCTCATTGGACCTCTGCTTATCGGACTCATAGTATTTGATGCCTTCCGTGCTTGGTTATACTTTCTGCAGCGATGGGGAGGGCGGAGCGACATGCCTGAGAGGGTGGGGGAGGGGGGAGTTCTGGCAGGGGGGGGAGGGGGGTAGTTCCTTGATTTTTCATTGCTTACTATGGTACCTGTGATGCAGTACTGGGATGGATTGTGGAGATGGAATACCCCTACTAGAGGGGCGTAGCAAAAGCCCGCTGGGGCACTGCTCCATTGTGTGGGGTATGTTGGGGACAGTTGGTACGTGGACCACGACCGCTGATAAACTGCAACTAATGCTGGACATTTATCAACCACATGTCTCTGCGCTCAATGTCAGCTGTATGATGTGAATGCCCAATTGTCAAAGCACTGTTCTTATGTACCTGCAGATACTTGAATAAAATCTGTTTTCAAAAAAAAAAACAATCTCATGAGCTAACACTTTCCATTTGCCATATTTCATCATCAAGCAT
The DNA here is from genome assembly GCA_963921515.1 of Calotriton arnoldi. Taxonomy (NCBI): domain Eukaryota; kingdom Metazoa; phylum Chordata; class Amphibia; order Caudata; family Salamandridae; genus Calotriton; species Calotriton arnoldi. The sequence goes on along the minus strand of CAWUFW010020555.1, from coordinate 8,573 downwards.
AGCAGTTATTACTGATTTCCTGCCCATTTGCACAACTCACTAGAGTCTTGGTGAAAATTTGATAGGGAGAAGGTAAGAAAAGAGAATTGGTATTTTATATCCAAAAACGTAACTCATATTTGTGGTGGTTGATGGAATCATTAAGAGGGTGCATGCTAAGATTCACAGCTCATCATGGTTGTATGCCGCTATATTGAGGTACACATTTCAACCTACAAAACTACAACATCCACTACATTGCCTATCACTACATCATGATGATAAGTAGGGGTGTGCAGAACTCACAGAGTTTCACTCAGTGGAATTCCACGGAGTAACCTAAAAACTCTGTGAGAGACTGTGGAATTCCACAGACGGCGGAGTTCCGTATACCGCGCTGCTTGTGCTGATTTTTAGCACTGGGAGCCTGTCTCACTCTGTAAAATCAGTGTGAGCGGCACCATGTTGCACGCCAGAGGGTGCTACTTCTTTTTGCCACTCAAGTGAATTTTCCACTTGAGCAACAGCTTTCTCAACATGAGCGCCCGCTTTCTCAACGTGAGTGGTAGCGACCTGGCGTGAATGCCCGCATTGAGAAATCTCACCGGGAGGCGGTCTAGCACTACATTTACTTGCTCACCAACTTAACATTGGTGACCCGTGCATTCGAAGCGGAGTGGGAAAAACTTTGCCAGAGGAGCAGAGTTTACCGCCCACCACTAATGATAAGTATATATTTATTATTAACTCCACATCCATTTACTTGGAAAATGTAGTGATAGTTGATGTGCCGGATGTAATATTTGTGTCATGCAAAATAATTACCTCCTTACCCTCCTCATCTGCTTTGCTTAGTAACACAGGTGTTAAAGCAGCACCATGTACAGTTCCAAATAAACACAGGATTAGCTCCAAATGTACTTTTGATGAACAACAACGAAGGGAGACGGGCAAACACTATCAAATACCTAGAGCACCTATTGCACAAGATAAAAGAAAACATTATCGGTCTAAATGTTGAAAAAAAATTATCCACATTATGTGGAACAACTGGGAAAGAGAAAGGCAGCCCTGATATCCTCCCTTTTCATTTGGCATCCAGTACGTCTGCAATTCAAGCCAACATGCATTTAGTAAAAGGTGGAAATCACATATGACACAAAGCTAATGTTTACATCAGATTAAAGACACTGTAATAAATGTATAAGGCGCTGTGGAGCAATGGCAATTTTCAAAATTGGACCTCTTACACAGTCAGAAATTTCTGGTTAGACCACTTCTTTGTGATCCATCCCCCAAAAATTCCAAGGGGTCAAAAACATAGCTGACAGATACTTGGGATTTCAAGGCCCTAAATTATGAAATGCCATTAATCCTCTCCTGAAGGTGCAATGAAACCAGTCATATTTAGGTTGGCCTTCACTCAAGGGTCATGAATTTAATGGCAGCAACTGAGAGATACCAAAAAGGGTATTACACATCACACCCATTCTAACCGCTCACAATGAAAATGAATCATAGTCCAAGCACTCCACTGTGCTATGGAGTGCTTTGAAATGGCCAGAAAAGGGCAGTGTGAACTTTATAATACTCCCCAACAAATAAACAGATAAATACATGGAAATGTGGTTTACCAAAAATCTCCCTAATACTTTAATTGTTTTTTTTGCTCCTTGGCTACTGATTAATCATTCTCTCCCATGTGCTTACAGTAGGGGTCCTGCCAGTGTCCAATCTTTAAGTAACTGCAGTTGACATGCCTGGTATGTATTGTATGAAGCTTCTTTGAAAACTTTCAGACTCCATTCATGCACACTCCTGTAATTACAATTGAGCCTTTGTCTCCCAATGTATACTGCTTTTCCCGAATCCTGTAACAGTGCCTGCTATACAAAGTGGCCCAGAGACATCTAACAGTGTATTGGGATTGACTGCTGAATGCCTCAGAAGCCCTGTCCAGCCAGAAAATCACTAAAATATTTCCAGTGTATAAACGCCACAAGATTGTATGTCAGAATATTATATACAGAAATTTCATCTGACACAATTATTGAATCATAAACATATCTTATAAAAATATTCCTACTTTGGGGCAATATTTTTTCTAAACAATATTTAGGACATAATATTATGTCAGACAATATGCTGGTACCACACTTTCATTCAGCATTGGTGTCCAGACAACATATTATTATGCTCTTTCATGGTACATCTTGAACCCAACTCTGTGGGACCTAGTCGCACGATGATTGCTGCCCAGTAACTCATTAAAGTAGTATGCATTCTGGTCAAAAGTATCATTCACACATTAAATGCTACACTGAGCAAGCCTTTCATCTGACCAAGCAAAGGTGCCTCCCCGTTGTAGGCCACAGCTGTGGGAAAGCAAGGCAGGCCAGTCACTCGTTCTGTGCTATTTGCATGATGGGGACGTCTACCCAAATTTCACAGCATTCTTCCTCTCATTGCTCACAAGATGACACAGAAAATTACTGTTTTAGGAATTTTCTTATGTATAATTTTTTTATATGTGGCAATTGAATTAAGAATTGTACCGACGTATTGGTGTTTGATTTTTGTGGAAAGTTTTATGGGATTTGACCCCGAAATAAACATATTTAGATTGATTGACAGAAAATTCAAAAACCTCCACTTACATCTTTGGAGAATGACGGAGACAATAACTAAACAAAAATTGTCATCCCCTCAAACAACTTGCTTGCACAAGGCATGTAATCCTTTGTTTTACTGCTTACCTAAAATTATTTTAGATGGATTAAATGTAAAAAAGATAAAATATTAAAAAACGTTTAGGATTTACTTTGAATGAATCGAAATATTTTCAAGCTTATCTCAGCTTATTTAATGGACGGCAACTGATACAAGAACTGCATATTTTAAAAGGTGAAAAAGCTCATCTTTTTCCACTTTCTTGTACCTTCATTACATGTGAGTCTTGTCCGTCTCTTTCAGACAGGCATACACTTTAAAGCAAAATAAAGGAGGCTCACAAAATAAAAGAAAATCTTTTGGCTTTCATTTTTGATTATTTGCTTCCTAATAGGAAAGTGGTAGACTGTTTTACGCACTAAGATAAATATTAGGCCAATACACTGTCATACATATTATAACAATTGTGCAAGGTATACATTAAAATACAAATCACACAGCTACTAGACCGGTATACTACAAAGCAGATTATATCAATTGTGTATAATATATAATAAAGTGCAATCGTGCAGCTATTAGACCAATACACTATAGTACAGATAATGTCAATTGTGCAAAATATACATCGAAGTGCAAATCACGCAGCTTTTAAACCAATATACTACAATACAGGTTATATCCATTGTGCAAAATGTGCAAATTGTGCAAAATGTACATTAAAGTGCGTTAAAGTGCAATGTTCCATGTGCAATATATCGTAAATTGTGCAGCCACATTATGTCAAACAACATCTTTCCATTAATAGATTCTATTGTGCGGTACCGCAGCTTACTCCTAAACCTGTCAAAGTATAAAAATGCTCATTACCTATTCTCCTCTTCTTTGATTTATTCAACAACATTTTTTCATCTATGAACTCTCTTTTTCTAACTGCTTCACCCCCACCACCACCCCCCCACCCCACCCTCTCCAGTAGAAGGGAAAACCCAACCTCCCCCACTATCCTTCCCTCCTTCTCCCTCTTTTTTACTGGATGCCATCTCATTGCATCCTGTTACGTCCCCTGATTCACCTCGCGTCCGCCCCTGAAAAAAACCTTTTAATGTTTCTCATGACACTACTCAAGAACAACTCATTGTTATTCCAAGCAGACTTATAACCACCAAGTCTCCTTTTCCTTATGTAGCGTTAAGACCTTCCAAAAGGTTTTGGGCTTCTAATATGTCCGTGAAAATAAATAAAATTCCTTTGGCTAGGACTTTTAATTTAGATTGTTGCACAATCATTGCCTGCGCCCCTTTTGTGTGATTTGTATTTTAATGTATACCTTGCACAATTGTTATAATATGTATGACAGTGTATTGGCCTAATAATTATCTTAGGGGCCCATTACGATACCCGGCGTAAAAAAATCCGCCAGGCATGGAAGCGGCAAAAATCCGCCCGCACACACCGCCTGAACACCGACCACGCCATTACGATTACACAAACCGAAAACCGCCATCGGCGGAAAAATCACACAAAATACCGCCCGCCAACGTCCGAGTCGGAGTCAAACCGCCCGCCACGGACGGAAACACGCACGACAACACAAAACCGCCCGCCCTCACGGCCGACACACCGCACGTGAAATTACGATCGCACCGACATGAGCGCGGAAAAACCACAAATATACCGCCCGCCAGCGCAAACAACGCCGATGAGAATCGACACGGCAGAAGCCATGGCGCCCACGTACCTGCACAGAAACCATCCGCACACAAAACCAATAGCACACAACATGGCCAACAAGTCCACACAGCAAGGCACGCACAAATACACAAGCACAGTACACATCCCGAAAACACCCCCGGACAAACAAAAAATACAAAGGCCAGAACCCCAGACACAACACACCTGAAAACAACAGACCATGAGGACACACCCACATAGGTGAGTACAAAAGCAGCACTCCCACAGACCACAACCCCTTGCTACATTGCAAACCAGAGAGGAGAGGAGAGGACACAGTGACACAGCAAGGACAGCAGCACACCACAGAAACGCACACATCACAACCACCACCACCACCACCACCACCACCAAACACCACCACCCCCACCACCAAACACCGGCACCACAAACCCCCAGCACAATACACAACACACACCCCACCAGCACCACCAACACCATGGCACCACAAAGAATGCCCAAGTACACGCCCATTGAGCTGACGGTCATGGTCGACGAGATCATCAAGGTGTACCCACAAATCTATGGGAACATGGTCCAGCACACACCACTAGCCACCAGAAACAGAATGTGGAACCGGATCGTAGACCAGGTCAATGCAGTCGGGACCCTGCCCAGGAACAGAGGTGAAATAAACAAACGTTGGAATGACGTAAAGAGCCTGGTCAAGAAGAAGGAGGGCAAAAACAGAGAGCTGGCTGCCGTCACTGGCGGAGGGAATCCCGCGCTCTTTAAGACCTTCAAAGCGTGGGAGGAGAAGGTGCGAGTCGTAATACATCCGGAGATCCTCGCCGGATTAGCAGGGGAGTGGAGGCTGGTAAGTACAAACTAATGTATACCAGCACACCGCTATGTACTCACATGCGCAACCACCATGCCACAGCTCCCAGGGACAAACACCCCCATGTCCAGCACACAATACACAACACATCACACACACATGCAACAGACACCACCACACACAGCCCAAACCGAACAACTGTAACATACATGGGGACATGTGTACACTCAGCCAGCCACGTAACCACCAACAGGTCCCCAAATATGCCAGAAGCGCCACAACGAGCACCCACCACACCCATGTGTCCGCCACAGCTGCACTAACCGACAAGTAACAGGTAAGTGGCAGGAACACAAAGTGCAGTGGGTGGGAGGGTGGACAGCCCAAGTACAACACACACCAGGCCCCAGTCCCACAGCACAGCAAGGAGGAGCATCCCCCACACCCCACAGCCACGTGTCAGCCACCGCAGTGCACAACGACAGCCGAAAGGCAGACATCACGGTCCACAGCAATCGGTGTCAGTGGGTGTCCAGCCACCCCCACGACCCACAACACCCCCCACCCCCACAGACCTGCAACATGGAGCACCCCCGCTTAGAGCCATGTGGCATCCAGTACAGTGCACGCACGAACAACTTGCAGGTGGGAAACTGGACAGGGCTGGATTACTGGAGGCATGAGGACCATAACACGACCAACACATGGGACATGTCACGTAGCAGACGAACACGCAGCACCGCCCACCGTCACGAACAAGTGAACAATGTGCACACGGACATGAACAACAGACTCACACCCCACATGACCCATCACATACATAGCAACACCCAAGGAGCCACGTCTGCATGCACAAGCCACACTGAATATAGTACCACACGGCAGCCACTGTGCAACTCATCACACACAACCGAAACACCATTGAAGTCCTGTCCATGTAGCCCCTACTGCCTGTCAACCACACACCCCACAACTATGCCTATGTAAGACAAACAACACTAGACGCAACAGAGCGGAACAACATATATGCACATGAACACCACTGAACCCATCAAACACACAGACACACCATGCACATACAACATACCATCCATCCGTCAGCCCCAGTCTCATGAAAGGCATGTCATCCGCACAGCTGCCACACATACAGCAGTCACGCTAAGATACATGCCCATGACCAACCATGTGCCAGAAGTCAATGAAGCGCACGACACACGTTGAGCAACAACACACAACATGGGCCACACCCCCCCCGAGCACTGCAGTGATGCACATGGCACAGGGCAGCACGCACACCAAGGAGATGGGACAACTGCAATACGTTGGCTGGCACACAACCATCACTCACTCATAACGATGCGTCCAATGCCATGTCCAGTAATCACAACAGACAGCAAATATGCAGGCCATGTCAAGCATGCACACACCTCAAACCATGCACTGTCATGCTGCCACAACACATGTCACGTTCGGCACCCATGGCTCACAGCATGTACCCCAAAAGCATATCCCCTCCCAAATGCGAATCTGGGGCATGGCCCCCATGTTGCCATATGCGTTCCTAAGCGTTCCATTTGAACCCCAAAAGCATATCCCCTCCCAAATGCGAATCTGGGGCATGGCCCCCATGTTGCCATATGCGTTCCTAAGCGTCCCATCTGAACACCAAAAGCAAAGTACAAACCAGACCCAGGATGGGCCAGGAGCCCGCATACACCAGAGTCACAATAAGTAGGGGCACAGCAACACACCCATCGGCATGGCCAATCCGTCCCATGCCACATGTGCACAGCACACAGTCCCATTGCCAAGCACACACAACTACAAATGCTACAGCCACACACACGCCTCCGGGAAACCCATGTACGAGATTGCACGAACTGTTAATGTCAGACGACAACTACATACTTCGCCAGGTGCAACACAATAACAAATCTCATTCTCTCCACAGGTGACGAACTGCTGGATGCTGGGGATGGAGCCAGCAGCCAGCACAGCCAGCCTACAAGCCCCCAACGAGGACACACGGATCTGGAGGATCTGTCCTCCTCTTCGGACACGGACCACCAAGCAGGCCCATCTGGTGTGGCAGGGCCCAGCCGCTCCCCAGGACCCCTCCTACCCACCAACCCATCATCCAGGGCTGCTGAACATTCCCAGCCCCTGCTGCCACTGTCATTGCGGCCACACCCACGGTCATTGCGGCCACACCCACGGTCATTGCGGCCACTACCATTGCCGCAACCGCCACCATCGCCGCACCGACCACCACCGCCGCCACCACCACCACGTCTTCGCTGGCACCAGCCCCAGCGCAGGTGGTGGCCCGGCCGACTGGATCCACCCTGGGAGCCACAGCGAGGACCGTGGTGAGCAATGTGGCTAGTGGGCAGGCCGGTGGCAGCAGGACTGGTAGGAGGAGCAGGGTCAGGGAAACGCCAGCCTCCCCTGGGAGCCATGCCCTGCCTCAAATGGCCAGAGTCCTTGGGGCCTATGAAGAGGCCCAAGGACAATGGGTCCGGTCTGCTTCAGACACGCGTGAGGTGCTGGGGGTGCTGAGGTCCATGGACGCCCGTATGGGCCAACTCGTGGACCTCATGGGCCAGCTGGTGGTGGCGGTGAGGTCACTGCCAGGGACAGCAGCTCCCCTCCGCCACAACCTGCCGGGGCGCAGGGTGGAGCAGCAGTGTCCAGTTCCCCTGCGTCCACAGCCAGTGAGCACACCTCAACCACCAGCATGTCGCAAGCAGGCACCCCCCTCGCAAACGTGGAAGGGGCCGTCCGAAGTGGAAACAGATCTCCCGGGAGGACTTCGCACGCTCCAAACGCAAGTGAGGCAGCCAGCCAGCCTTCCGCCAGCCTTCCTTGACCAGCCACTGCATTGACTTGGACTACGATCCCACTCCACACAGCCATCTGGATGGCATGTGTGTGTTGGACTATGGACATAGAACCAGTGGGTACACCCTGATCATCACGCAGCCATGACCGACAGCTCATTGTCACTGCACGCACCACTTTTGTCATCACCTTACACACAATCACATGTCACAGTTTGTAATAAATGCACCTTTTTCACTAACTGCTGTTTGTGCCCTGTGTTTTATTTGTACGGAATACAACGGCCACCTTGGGCGGAAAGGCACCTGATGCGTGGCATGGCAATTGAATCCGGAGGGCCTGTAGGGACCTAGGGGTGGGAGACAGAACAGGAGCACATTCAATGAGTGTGTCACACACCCATCACACAGTACATGTCAACAACTACAAGCAATGTACACACATCGCACAGAGCAATAGGGCACAATGCCACAGCCACCAACAGTGGCATACTACCCTGGCCATGGAGCGTTGACACACAGCACGCAGTGAACAAACGGCCACCCTGACACAGCACACACACACACCTGCA